>APFE030036420.1:80855-192586 GCA_000404065.3 Pinus taeda
CTTATATCTGGTGTTCTTTGATGTGACTGTCTGCTTTTCTTGTTCATGCTCATTATTTATGGTATTAGTATGCAAAAACAATTCAAAGTATAAATAAGGAAGATTTGGTAAAAGATAATACTGATTCACCCCCCCCTCTCAGTATTATTTTCAACAGTTGATTCTGTCTATCAGACAGACTTTTTAGAATTATTTCTTGCTCCATAGTTAGCCGTGTGTTATCTTCGCGTAACCGGGCCATTTTGTTTTTCAGTTCCTGCACTGTCTCCAAGATAACCTGATTTGTATTACGGGCCTCCTCCCCGAGTTTCACCCATAACTCGGGATTACCCTTAGGGCGAGGTACAGGTCCCTGCCCCATTGCATACGTACGTGACGCACTGTCCCTCCTTCTCATACTATTTGTCGTCTGGTTTTCCTGGTCTTTCACATAAAAGAAATTAAATCAAAATTATTTTTTTTGAAATTGCTCAAACAGGGACAAAATAAATTGTATGTGTTGTTTGCTGTCTTTAGTTTGCAATTGCAATTTTTAATTTCAAATTTCAATTTCAGTTTCAACTTCAATTTCGATTCCGAGAAGCCTCAATTTTGTAACTGGCTTTAATACCACTTGTCACAACTCCCTTAACTATCCTGAAAATAAATAAAAAATTGTAATTGATTAACCCACCCTGATTTACTTATGGTAATAATTCTTGTCTCGAGCATTAGATGGTACAGGGTAACATTTGAATGTTTATACATGGCATATTATGTAGTTATCGGAACATATAACTGGAGAAATGGCAACAATACAGACAATTGTATTAAATCCTACACTATGCGAGTTGGCCCTCATATTTATTTCATAGTACTATTGTTACTATTTGACGGTACTCCGCCCACAGCTAGAGCTTCAAATGCTCTCCACCTAGCCCATTGTCCACTCCTTGCCTTGTCACAGCGGCGTGGCATGAGCTGGAAACCTTTGATAGACGTGCCCCTCGGGTTCCTCCCGCAATCGACGGCCAGGATTTTGGGTGGAGATCCAAGGGTTCTGCATTGCTTTGGGTATTCGTGGAAGTTTATCTGGGAAATCTCCTTTGCTCACTTCATTCATCCTTGGCACTCTCTGCCGCTTGAGCTGCTCTCTGCCGCATCCAGTTTAGTATGCAACCCGGGTTTCAGTGCCAAGCGAGTCTGCTCTTCCTCCAGGACCTTGCGCCATTCGGTAAGCTCCCTCATTCAGTTGTTTTCCCAGACTTGCTTCGTTGTGGTTGCATCCTTACTTTTGTTGTTTATACTTTGCCGAGACCTTAACAGTCTCTCATGGATTTTGCACGTTCCAAATGAAGTCGGTAATGGCAACCCGAGGCTACTACCTCGCTGGACGAAATAGTCATGACTACCATGTTTTTCTCACCTCTAGATTCACAAGTAAGCTTCCATATCTCCCGTATAACTGCTCTGGGGAGAGTTTGTTGTTAGGAGGGTCACGATTCATGAGTTATAAACCACTTCCTTTGTGGTTTTCTTATCTGCAGAAAATGGTACCTACTGTATCTGGAATTGGGTTCCTCTCGCCTTGTTTGATACTTAATGTTTATGACCTCAAGCTCTTCTCTAGCCTGAAACTTGACAGTATTCAAGTAGGGTTCAGGCATTGATCGCCATGGTTGAATTCTGATGTAATATTTATATATATAAGAATCTGACATATATTTATTTATTTATTTTTTATGTTTTAAGCAGGGGTCGAGCCTCGGAGTTCTGGTTCCAATGTATAACTGTATTCACGGACTTTGTTTCTTTTATTTCATCTGAACTGTATTTGGGGGGTTGTCTCGGCCACAGCCGAGCACAAGATATTCTCTAGCACGAACTCTTAAGCTCGTCTTTTTTTATTTCAAGAAAATTTTCAAATATTAAAACCCATGAATTTCTACAGCATGGGTTCTTAGATTTTGTCCTCTTCCAAAATCGTATTTCAAGTAATGGACATTCGGGTTTACGAATTAAGTTCCATTTCCATAATGCGGAGCTGTTAAATCTTTGTACTAATGTTTAATGTGGATGTGGAGTTCAATTATATATGTTTTTATTAATTGTATACGATAAATTCTGAATGTTCCATATCTTACCTAGATTTTCCTTTTGAAGGTTTCTGGTTCGGTTGAATTGCTTGAATATTTTTCTTTATCATGAGCCAGTTTTGTGACCAAACCTCATGTCTCTTGGTAATGTAATGTAATTGTCATTTAGCGAATTTCACTCAGGTCTAATTTCAATCTATTAGAAGAAATACCCAGAAACGCGGGCTTCCTTGCTGAAGCACTACTGTTGTCTGGAATGAACCACCATGATGACCCTGATTCTTTTAATGGTTGTGATACGTTCTTATTATGTGTAGTTCGTTTCATTCTATGTCTTTCGGTTCTGATCTCCTTCCTTGGAAGTCTAGGGTTAGGAGATCGGTCCAAATTACTTGGCCGCCGAAGTCTTTACATATTTCGAGAATTACTACTGTCCTCTTTTTTTTAATCCATTAAATGTATAAGGAATTGAATACTGTAGGTTCCGCCTATAGTTCGAGTATTAATTCTTTATTACCGCTTTGACTTTTTCCTCTCTAATGGTATTCCTCTTGTTATATGATGCACAGTCTCGAGTATAACTTTGGCAGTATTGTAGTAATAATATATATAATATATATATCTTCAAACTAAAACCCCCACTCTTCGCCTCAGGTTTAAAGTTCGTGTTTGATTATTATTTGCAACTACCACTAAAACACCTTTTTCTCTAAAATACCATTGGGCATTACTAATTTTAAAAAGGAACCAACTGTCATCTTACTATTGACAGAGTAATCACAAAGGCTCTCTTTTTTTAATTTCTGAACAGTTTAGAAAAAAATAATCAACTGTCCCCTTGTGCATTTCTAATTTAAGAAGAAACATTCTGTCACCTTACTACTAATTAGAGTAATAACAGTGGCTTTCCTCTTTAATTCAGAACAATTTTAGAACTATTAACCAACATACTTCCGGGAGGATTGTTTAGTTACCTGGTCTTTCCAGCAGTAAAGTTCCTTCAAGGTCCACCCGGTACACTGTTGTTTGTTGTTCACCCTACCACGAGATTTGTCCTTCGGGACCCGAATCTCCCCCCTACCTGTCTTGCAAGATCACTATCCGCAGTAAGAACATTTGCGCTCTGCGCTTGACTATATGGTCCTCACCAGACTTAGTTTTCTTTCCCTTTTCTCTCTGCCTCTATCTACAGCGCAGACCCACCTCTCTTTTCCCTTTTCCTCAGGAACACTTTCCTAGTTAGGGGAGGTGGTTAGGGTTGCAGTTTACTGCAACTATTTTTCTCCAACTTCCCTGAGTAGTTGACAACATTTTTTTTACAAGAAAAACATTTTCTTATTATCTTCACAAATAATAATAATACCATTAAATTCCAAATTTAATAATGTCATATTCAGTTTTTTTTAACCACAATAAAGTAAAAATATTTACATTTCTCTCGGGCATTATAGAAAGAGTTTGTAATCGTACTGAGTTGGATACTATGGGCTATTTGTATATTACTAAAAGTTATCTGTACATGGTTAAAGAATATATGATTTTTGGTTAAAATCTAAAGATAAAATGTTAATTTAATATTATTATTATTTTAATGAATAAAAAAATGGGTTATGAAAATAAATAATTAATATACTAATTAATATGTTTAACTTAAATTGAATTAAGTTATTATATTATTTATTATGAAAAATACATAATAAAAATTGACGTGTCAAATATAAATATAAGTTAAATAATAAAATAAAATTTTTTTTTAATAAAAATTAATAATTTTTAATTAATGTATAAGTAAATTCAAAATGAAATTTAAAAACTAAAAACTAAATATAAATGGTATACTATTTTGTCATCTGATTTCAGTATAACATACACATTATCAATGAATAAATAAATGATCATTTTCTCATCGATTCAGTATCTTTTAATGTATTTTATAAATGTCGTTTTTTGTATACTAAAATAAAAAATGTAGACTCTCTAATAAATTTAGACCAATGCCATCTTAATTCATACCATCGTTACCAAGATCTGCCCTATTAAAAAATAGCGAATTCGCCGAGTCGGTCCGGTCAATAACTTAGTAAATTCGAATTCGGCCCTGAACAATCACCTTAGCTAGAAAGATGAATTTAGGGAAAACACTTCTTTAATTGAATTTGATGAATTTAAGGAAAACACCTGTTCAATTATCTTTGATCTTCTTGGAAGCATTTATAACGAGTGATTTCAATCATTTTTATATCAATATATTGCCCTAATTTAGTTGTCAGTGGCATTGGAATTTCAAAATAAATTACTCATTAAATTTGATCGTTTTAATATTTTTTAAGTTATTTAAAATTTCAAACAAATTATCTATTAGATTTTTATTGTTTTAACATTTTTTAAGTCATCGTTATAATTTCAAAGAAAGATTTAAACTATTTTCTAAAATTTTAAATAGAGAAATCACTCTATCGCTAAGAATTTGCTCATCAAATTTTATTCCTAATTGTGAGCACTAACCATACTTGTAGGAGATTCATGGATGAATAATATATGTCTTTTAGAGGGTGTTCTAAAAAAACTTCTCTATTAAAAAAAATTATAAAATGGGAAGAGCAAATTGGGAAAAAGTTATAAAATGGAAAAAGTATGTTTAAAAGTAGGTTTGTACATAATATTAAAACAATAATTTTATATTCAAATAAAATTATAAAATGGAAAATTACAATTGAAGATGGTAAATAAATTATTTATTTATGAATAGAATATAAATAAATTTAAATATTGAAAAAGTAAAATGTAAATGCAAATGGTAAAATAAATTTGCATTTATAAATAGAAGTTATAAAATGAGAAAAGTATATTTTAGAAGTAAATTGAAAAGTTATAAAATAGGAAAAATATACCTTAGAAGTAAATTTGGACATAATATTAAAACAATAATTTCTATCTTCAAATAAATTATAAAATGAAAAATTACAATTACAAATAGTAAAAATAAATTATTCACTTGTAAATAGAATATAAATAAATTTACATATTAGAGAACCTAAAAATATAAATACAAATGGTAAAAACCTAAAAATATAAATACAAATAGTAAAATAAGTTTACAATTATAAATAAATAGCATTAAATATAATAACTTTTTTATTAAAAAGAAGTTATAAAATGACATCTTATTAATGGCATCTGTAACATCTTAACCCAGAAGGATTAATGGTTAATAATCACAGAGAGATGCTCTGGTAATGGAAAATAAAAAATTTATTGAGTTTTTCTTTATTTAAATATAATAATGTTATTAAATTAAAAAAATAATCTGCTTCAATATTTGTAAAATATATATTCTCGAAATTTTCCAATTTTAGATAAAAATAATGAAACTTGAATTAATCAGAAGGAGTTGCACCTCACAGGTGTGTACATCACCTGGAGACTGCACTCATACAAGGAGGAGACTCTCTCTCTCTCGTTCACTCAATACATTACAATGAATGAATATTACATATTAAATACGTGACTAAAAAGTAGGTAGTTGAAACCATCCTCCTAAATTCTAGGAACAACTCCTAAAGTAATACATTACAATCAATGAATATTACATATTAAATACATGACTAAAAAGTAGGTAGTTGAAACCATCCTCCTAAATTCTAGGAACAACTCCTAAAGTAAGAAGGTAACGTTACAACCACATACTCATTTCTTCATTATTTCTAACTCCCCCCCTTAATGAAGAAAGGGTTATTGTGCACACCTAACATCCCTCTAAGTAATTCGAACTTTATTCACCCTAGAGGCTTAGTAAAGATGTCAGCTAAATTATCACAGGTATTACAATAATCCACACAAATTTCCTTAGACTGTATCTTTTCCCGTACAAAGTGAAATTGAGTATCAATATGTTTAGTATTCTTATGGAAAACTGGATTGTATACAAGCTTTATTGTGCTTTGATTGTCTGTTTTGATGCTGGTTGCTGCTTTTTGTCCTTCGCCTGCATCACTAAGCAATCTCCTCAACCAAATGGCTTCACATGTAGCTGCACACAATGCCTGGTACTCTGCTTCACATGACGATAACGCTACAGTGCTTTGCTTTTTGTTGCACCATGAAATAACCCCGGATCCAATGCTAAATGCATAACCTGTGATGGATCTACGATCGTCTAGGTTACCTGCCCAATCAGAATCAGAATAACCTGCTAAAGTAACATCAGAACTATCAGTGTATAAAATACCATAATTATAAGTACCACTAAGGTATCTCAACACACATTTCGCTGCATTCCAGTGACTGTCAAGTGGTCTGGACATAAACTGGCTTAGCACACTAACAGACTATGCCAAATCAGGCCTAGTTGTCGTGAGATAGATCAGAATTCCCACTAGCTGTCTATACAAAGTGGCATCCACCTGTTTTGTGCCATCATCACTGCTTAGCTTGAGATTCTGTTGCAATGGTGTTGTTGTTGTTTTACACTGTTCCACTCTGAATCTTTCCAACAGGTTTCTGGCATACTTTCCTTGAGTTATAAAAGTTTGACCAGAATCTTTCCACACTTCCAGTCCTAGGCAATAATGAAGATCGCTAAGGTCTTTCATTTCAAATTCCTGTGACATTTGCTGCTTGATTTCTTTGATTAAACTATTTGCTTTCCCTGTTATTATCATGTCATCTACATACAAAGAAATCAAAATGATTTGCCTCTGTTTATTTATCTTGGTGTACAGATTTGGATCGTTGAGGCTCTTATGGGAACTATGCTGAACAAAAAATGAATCAATTTTATCGTACCATGACCTGGGTGCTTGTTTCAATCCATAGAGTGCCTTATGCAGTTTACACACTAAATGCTCTTGGCCCTTTTTCACAAATCCAGGAGGCTGTACTAAATATATTTCTTCTTTTAATTCCCCATTCAAAAATGCAGATTTAACATCTAACTGGTGTAGCTTCCATTTATGTTTTGTTGCTAAACATATTAGCATTCTAATTGTATTAAGTTTAGCTACAGGGGCAAATGTGTCATCGAAATCAATTCCTTCCTGTTGTGAATAACCCTTTTGCTACCAGTATTGCTTTGAATTTTTCTACAGTACCATCTGCATTTATCTTCGGTTTATATAGCCACTTACAACCTATAGGGGTTTTTCCTTCTGGCAGCTCAACTAAGTCCCAAGTATGGTTTCTATAAATGGATTCCATTTCTTCATGCATTGCAGCCCTCCATTCATCTGATCGACTTGCTTCTTCATAATTTAAGGGTTCTACAATGTTCAAAATCTTGGACATTAAAGCATAGCCTCTAAGTTTTGCAGGTAGTCTAGTCTTTCTACCTGATCTTCTAGGTAAAGAACTCACCTCAACTCTTTCTGTTTCAGTACTGTCCAGGCCTGTATCATCACTTATTATGTCATCTGTTGCTGCTTCTTCCTGTTTCTGCTCCTGCTCCTGCACTTGTTCTTCTTCATCTTCACTGTTTAGTTCTATCAAAAATGGAATATGGCTTTCATTATCAGAGTCTTTCTTTCCATCTTCTATCTGTTCTTGAAATATAACATCTCTGCTTGCAAACACTTTATGATTCATAGGATTATATAATTTGTATGCTTTATACTCTGTGCCATATCCTACAAATATGCATTTCAAGGCTTTGGGATCTAGCTTTTTCCTATTTGGTTTCGGTACATGAGCAAAAGCTTTAGATCCAAATATTCTCAGATGATCAACTGCTGGTTTGAGTCCAAACAATGCTTCAAAAGGGGTTTTGAAGCCTAAACATTTGGTGGGACTCCTATTCTTTAAATAAACAGCAGTATTAATGGCTTCTGCCCAAAGACCATTAGAAATGCCCTTACCTTGAAGCATGCTTCTGGCGCACTCCACCAGAGTCTTGTTCTTGCGTTCTGCTACTCCATTCTGCTGTGGAGTGTGTGGCACTGTAAACTATTGTATAATCCCATGTTGCTTGCAGAAGTTCATGAACTCATTTAAAGATATTACCCCCCTTGATCTGAGCGGAGAATTTAAATCTTCTTTGCTGTTTGGTTCTCTATCATCACTTTAAATTCTTTAAAATATCTGAAAGCTTGACTCTTGTTGCTTAAAAAATACACCCAGGAGAACCTAGTGCAATCATCTACAAACAATAGAAAATAATATGCACCTCCTAAAGACCTAGTCTGCATAGGTCCACAGATATCTGTATGCACTAGCTCTAGGATGTCTCTTTGTTTTCTGTTGACATGCATGGGGAATTCATCTCTATGCATCTTCCCTAGTGCACAACCATCACATTCCAATTTGACATTATGTAAAGCAGGAAGTCCATCGACCATACCTTTATTTTTAAGCAGGATGAGATCTTGTAGATTGATATGTCCAAATCTCTGGTGCCAGAGATTCTCAGTTGTTGATGTTGCTGCAACCATCGCCTGTTGTGGTATGCTCCTTGCATCTAGTCTATACAAATTCCCCACGCGTACTCCTATTGCAACTGTCTCCAATTTGCTATCCTGAATGACACATCCATTCTTGAAGAATTGTACCTGCATATCCTGGTCTGTTATCATAGAGACAGAGATCAAATTCTTTTTGATTCCTGGAACATGTAAAACATTTTTGAGGTGTTTGGTATCGCCACTTGGTAGTTTCACAGGAATATCTCCACAACCTTTGATCTCATACCCACTGTCATCACCCAAATAAATTTTGGATCCACATGCAGATTCTTCAAGAAACTCAAAATATTCTTTCTTACCAGTCATGTGCGAGGATGCGCCTGAATCGACATACCATGTATTATCATCATCTCCTCTTGATGCAGATAGTGCACAGTCGACTGTAAATAACCTAAGATCATAGTTGTGATCTTCATCTTCTTCAGCTTCAACAAAACAACCTTGATGTTTCTTCTGTTTGCTTCTCCTTTCATCGGCTTGCTTCTTGTAACACTCTCTGATCTAATGACCAGCCTTTCCACAATAAAAACATCTCTTAATATAAGTATCAGTCATACCTCTAGATGATTTCCCTTGAAAGGAGTTGGCTCCTCTCTGCTGCTGCTGCGGTTGTTGTTGTTGTTGTTGGTACTGGCGCTGCTTTCCTCTATGCTGTCTTCTCTTCGCCATCAGAGCAAGATCATTGCCCTGAGTCTTTAGATTCTGTCGTCGCTCCTCCTCCTAGAGCAGAATCGCTGTCAGTTCATCAAACAAGGGGGCTTTCTCCCTTGCTGACAACGCTGAGATGAATGTCTGATATTCATCTGTCATTCTGTTCAGTGTAAGTGTAACCAGATCTGAATCTGATACCTTCTCTCCAATGGCTCCCAATTGGTCTTTCAGATCCTTAACTCTGGCCATGAATCCACCAAATGATTCATTCTCGCCCATCTTTAATGCAAACAATTTCCCTTTGAGTGCTAGAACACGATTTGAGTTCTGTGTCTTGTACAGACCCTTGATCGTATTCCAAATGTCCGCGGCCGACTTACAGTCTCGAATATGAGGGATAATGTTGTCTTTGACAGACATCTTCAGTATTACTTTTGCCTTTGTTTCTCTCTTATCCCAGTCCTGTTCTTGGGTTGCATTTCCGGCTCTCTATTCATTTCCCAAGACGATCGACCACGCATTCGCTCTTTCCAGCAAGGTTTGCATTTTGAACTTCCAGTTGGAGAAATTCGTTCCATCGAGCTTACCAGACTCGTGGAGGTATGATTCCAAACTGTTGTTCATTTTCGCCCAACTGAACACTTAAAACTTCTACCACCGGGCAAGTCCGATTTGCTGCCACTGAACAGATCACGAACTTCACTTCGCCACCACCGGGCAGATCCGATCTGCTTCCACCGAGCTGATCAAGGATCTCACTTCGCCACCACCAGGCAGATCCGATCTGCTACCACCGAGCTGATCAAGGATCTCACTTCGCCACCACCGCGCAGATCCGATCTGCTGCCACCGAGCTGATCAAGGATCTCGATTCACCACCACTGGGCAAATCAAATCTGCTGCCACCGAGCAGAATCTCCACGTGCCTCCACCGGGCCTTTGCTGATCTGCAACAAAAAAAATTGCAGATCTTCAGAGAGAAACGGTTGGCGCTCCAATCAACGCCGAATCCGCGCTAATCCTAGAAAATGAAAATTCGCGATGTGCAGGAAAATTGGCGCGCTTATCGACCACGGATCCACGCCAATTTGGTCTCTCTTTCCTCTGGCGCGACTTCGAGCTCAAGTCCTGCGCCAATAGCGCGACTTTTCTTGAACAATCCGCGCCAATCGCTGCGCACCTTCTAAAAAAAATTCCGCTTCGGGGTTTCGCTCCAACCCTTCCTTCGGCTCAGAGATGATTAGTCATCTGACGCCTTCTCGCTTCAGGTGTTACTGCAGGTCCACCTGATCACATAGCTATCTCTACATGTACAAATGTGCAACTAATGATACATCCCAGAAAAAACAAAAGCTAAGGCTACCTCTACCCTAAGCTCTGATACCAAGATAAAAATAATGAAACTTGAATTAATCAGAAGGAGTTGTAGCTCACAGGTGTGTACATCACCTGGAGACTGCACTCATACAAGGAGAAGACTCTCTCTCTCTCTGGTTCACTCAATACATTACAATGAATGAATATTACATATTAAATACATGACTAAAAAGTAGGTAGTTGAAACCATCCTCCTAAATTCTAGGAACAACTCCTAAAGTAAGAAGGTAACGTTACAACCACATAACCATTTCTTCATTATTTCTAACTATTTTTGTAGCTATAATTAACCTGTTAATTCATACTCTCAAATGTTAAAGTTATACCATATATGAAATGTTAGACCCATCTCAGATGAAATTAATGTGATTCTATGTTAATTCATACTGCACAAATGTTAACCTCAGGAATAAAAAATCCAGGCAGACTAAAGATCTGGATGAATAAATATTTGTACAAGTTCAGGGTATAAATGAGGGCAATACTTGCCTTGGTTCCATGCGTTTGGATTGTGGCTAAGAGTTCTTCCGTCTGGGTTAACCCGAAAAGGCCCCAGTTCCGCCATTGCTCCATATCCCAACGACGAACATCCAGGCCCTGCGAGAGTATTTGTTTGTGAGAAGTAGAAGAATTGGAGAATACAATTATTATTGAAAACCTGTGAAAAGCAATTAGTCAAGCGAACATACCGCCGTTAAGCCATAGAACCAGCGGCTTCTTGGAGGGATCTAGAGTGGCCTCGGCGAAATAATAGAAAAGCGCTCTGCCTGCCTTAGCATCAACTGTTACATATCCAGAGTACTGTCGGAATTTGAAACCAGCGGGCTGACCTGGTAGGCCTTGTGGGAGATAATCCGCTGCTTGCGAGGGTCCCTCTGTCAAATATTCGGAATCGCTCTTGAAGCTGATCTTGACGCTGTCTGACTCCCGTTGTATAGTTTGTATGGTATAGTTTCTGCTTCTTATAGATTTGCGCCACGACCGCAGTTTGTCACCTTGAGAGGTGAGCTGATGAGACGGAGCAACTGCTGCGACCAAAAGGATTGGCAGAAGAAAAAACTGCATTCTGTGCATCTTGATAACCAAGCAAGGGAGGAAAATCGGAGGTTGGTGTTGTTGATTAGAGTTTTCAAGTACAGGCTCATCTAAGGTAAGGCCGGGTGCATAACTTGTAGTTAGTTTCTGAGGCAGGCTGTGAATTGCCAATGGAGGGAGAGGAAGTCGGAGTAGGAGATAGATAGGAATCTGGGACTTCAGAGGGGCTTTTCTTTGATCTACTTTGGAAACGGAATTCCGTTGACAATTCAAAAGTGGTTCCAAAATCACGTATAGAGGGCCCACGGCATGAACAAATAATTGTAAACACAGCCTGGAGAAGCCATTACATATTGTGGGATTTACGTCATCAAGAAGTATGATTACCACAGCCCTTTTGTCTTCCTATCAACGTTCAGTATATTCAATGCTCTTCAAAAGCCACAAAGTAGGGTGATGTTGACAAATAGCCATATTTGCAAATTATTTATACAAAGTGATAGGAAACTTAGACAAAGTCAAAGATGCCTTTATTTAATTATTTTATTGCTGGATTGTCATGTAAAAATTTATTGCATTTTAAATAAGAACGCTTCCAAAGTATTTTAATTTATATAATTAAATTTAAAAAATAAACTTTTTTTTTTTATATTAAAAGAAAGAATATTATTTAAATACTATAATATAAATTATAAGTGAAATTTATTGAACATTATTAATTAATTTCCCATAAACAATTTTTCTCTCAAGGAAAAAATTGAAGAAAAAGTTGAGTCCTATGATGAATTGATAGACTTGACTGGTAATATCTACAATTAAGAGGGATTAAGTAAGTTTTGAAGCCAAAATATAATAAAATGTTTAAATTATTAAGCAAATTGTTTTTATTTTCCACCTAATTTTGTATAATCACATAGTCTGGCATCTGCAAAAATTTTATTTACATTCACATTCCCATTAAAGATTAATACATCCTCCTTTCTATTTTGGAAGTAAAAAAACCCATATCTCTATACATACGTATTAATTATTTTTACTATTAATATTTTAAAATAACTATATGGAAATCATATAAAGAAAATTATTACAACCTTCATTACTTTATATCTACCTATATTTTGTCATATAATATAATTGTCTAATAATTAAAATATTTTATTAAATATGTGCATAAAATATTTGATTTGCCATGCCTATTGATTTTTTTATTTCTTAAACATAGAATAAATTAAAATCAAATAAGCATATAATAAATTAAATATCATCTCTCACGACCATATTAACTGGTGAAAGAATGCAATATCTCCCTTGTAATAAATATAAACTACTATTTTATAAATTTCAAATACTTTGTTTCCATATAAATCTTTTTTTCAAAGGTTCACCTTTATATCACTGTGCAAAAAATACATAGTGCTTTTCTTGATGCTGCAGGCAGCTTTGTCAGGAAGCCGGCCCAAGCCCGATAACATATGTTTAGCTTCTTGAGATTTTACATACTTTTCTTAACTAATTTGTTTGGAAAAAAGAATTGAGTTATACTTTCCTTAACTAACTTGTTTGGCAAAAAGAATTGATAACTCAAGTCAAAGCTACAAAATTGCGGATTATAAAATTGATGACTTTTCTGGGATAGACCATCCGAATTACGAAAACATTATGCAAAATTGATGACTTTTCTTCGATGGACCATCCGGATTACGACAGAATTATGAAGACATATCCATAACAAAGCACCTACATGACACAATGTTTCATGAGATGTTGGACTGACCGAGCGTGGGCCAGAGGGGAGTTGGAGTGGTCTACAATTTTTCTACCTTTGCACGCCCTCCAGCCAGAAGCCGCCTGCCAATCCTTGTGCAAAGTAGACGATAGAGCACTTGCAGTCCGGACATGAGAAGTGGCTCACGGATTCTTCAATTGAACCTTCCTGTGAACCAACCATATTGAAGAGCCCTTGCCCAACTAAAGTACTTTTACATGCATGTATTTGGATATGAACAATTGATCATCATTATTCATTTTTATTATATAATTAATTATTTCTGAAAAGGTTAAAAAAATAAGGATGTTTAGATTTTCTTAAATAGATGCAGAATGAGTTTTTAATTTTATTTTTTCAAAAAATATCTTCCTTTCTAGAAATATGTCGAGGATGTATGATATTTATTAAAAGTTTTTATATTTAAAAATAGTTGAGTAATTTTAATAATACTGTGTTATTTTTTAATTTAAAATGTAATGTAGAGGTTAATGTTATTAAATTAATTAATTGGTTAAATGAACAAATTTATCATTAATACATTAGTTTATCAAATCATACTTTTGTTCTAACTAAAAAGTCATATACTTAAAATATGGTATTAATAAGATTTATATTAAAATATGGTATTAATAATATTTATATTAAAATATTGGTATCAATAAGATCTATATTAAAATATAATAACATAATCTATACATTAGTTTTTAGAAATCGAGATTCAAATCATTACTATATAAGAAAAAATAATTTTATACTCAAAATCTAAAAATAACTACACGTAAATTAAAATAAGGCTTATTAAATAAGTGTGAAACGTAAATTAAAATAAGGCTTATTAAACAAGGGAGCCACTGCCGTGGCGGTAGTCCCTGCCGGAGTGTGCCACAAGAACAACAATTTTGGTACTAAAGATACAACAATTTCAATTAAAAAACCGGACTGAAACATGTATACTCACAAATTTCTGCTATATATTCACAAATATATCCTGCTTATACAGATCCATGTCTTCTATTTATAGGCTACAACTACAATCTAAGCATTGGATCAAGGTTAAAGATCCAATCTTTAGCCACTCATGAACCTAAATTCATTACAGTAATATTCACCTGATATCAAACATCATGGCTCGTATGTTGAACACCTTATGTATAAGAAAAGGCTCTTATTCTAGGATTTCCCCTTATGTACAGTATGGACATATGAGACGCAATTGCTACTTTGCTACTTTTCTCTTTTGTATATATATTTCTATATATTTTTCTCCACTGGACTGTTATTTTTCAGACACGTCACCAAAATTTTAGAAGTAGAAATTTGTAATGAGACTGCCTGTCATATTGCTTGTATATTTTTGTATCTTTTTATACTACAAGGCTTCCCAAAATTTAAACAAAGGGGAATAAATCAGATCGGAATGCGAGGGGTTCGATTCCGGGGGCGATATAAGCCGCATATGGTGAGAATCCTTCTACAAGCAATCCGGATGTGGGAATCCTTCTACAAGCAATCCGGATGTGGGGATAAGCCCTTCTGAAGTACAACGTCGTTTTCTCCACTGCCATCTGCAACGTTTCCACTAAAACGCTCAGCTGCGTGCAAGGAGGGAAATACACCGCCAGGGGTGTAAACGACCAGGAGAGAACGAATGGCACCATCGGCAACATCTCTTTGATCTGATTTCTTTGTTATCTTGCCTTTCTGATCTTCACCTTTCTTTTTAAACGAATGGATCTCCTTCTGATCTGAGTTTAGTGTTTCACTTGTTAATAAACGAATGAATCTCGTGCCTGCTGAATTGAGAATTCAGTTTCGTGCCACCTGAATTGAGTGTTATGTTCACAACTGGTTGGTAATGTTAAAAATATAATCGGTCCATAGAGTAGGAACGGTGGTTGATTTGGCTATCGATAGCCAAGCAACAGAGAAATTGAAAATAATTTATTGTTTTTAGAGGTTTTCTGTAACTTGGTATAGGAAGGAGCTGTTGGATATACATTATGTCTGCTTTGGTAGAACTGAGCAAGATAGATGAATTAAGTGTTTTGTTCACAACTGGTTAATAATATTAAAAACAATAAACTGTAATATAATGCCTGGCCAGTATACAACAAAAATGTATATAAATTTTAGATGGTTTGATAGATCCTAAATCCTGAGTATATGAAGGAAGAATTGAACCCTCAAATCTTTTAAGAGAAAATGCGTTTTAAAGAGAAAAGAAAAACTAGATCAATTAAACTAAACCTCAAAACTAGATCAATTAAACTAAACCTCAAAACTAGATCAATTAGTTATTTATTTAGATAAAAAAAATTGATTTTAAAATGGAAAACAGTAAATTATATTAAAACAAGTGTTTGCAATTAGTAAAATTTCAAAGCATTAACCATATATCTATATTATAGAGATAAAAAAATTTCAATTAAATTTGATAATATCGGTTAACTTAGTGTCGATGCAAACTTACAAATGATATCATTCGCTTATTAGTAGTTTCATGAAGGAAAATCTTTCTAATTTCTAATTGTTTTTCTAAAATACAATTAGTATTGACGTTTGTGTAAGTTCTAATCTATGTATGAATTATATGTACAGAGAATCTAAGAAGTGGGTGGCCTCAAGGGAATATTAAAATAATAGACAAAGAGGCGTGGCGATAAGTGAATATAAAAATAATAGAAGCAGTGTGGCATTGCCTAAACATTAAGGGGACATCAAATTTACCTGCAGTTTTTGGAGTATTTTTCATCTCACATCAGCATTGAGGATCCATTAAAGTCACAGATTGATCCCAAGGCATGACAACAATGAAATACATGAACAATGTGTTCTGAAGCTCCCAGGTGGAGCCTCAACCACTGCATGGCACTGTTGTTGGCGGTCTGTGAGCAATGCCACTCAGAGAAAAGCGACAGACTCGCATCCTAGGAAAAGACGGAAAAGACGGAAAAGACGGAAAAGAAGCAGAAAATCAGAATGCGGTAAAGGATGTAGCTAATAGCACAGGATGGGGCTCCTTCTCCCGAAGGAGATGCGTCGAAGAAAAGGAAATAGCAGAGGACGAAACCTGATCAGGGGTTGCAGTCAATGATTCAACTAGACTCCAAACTACCCAATTTATTGGAGCCAAGAATAAGAAATATGGATTTATCATTGACTAGACTCCAAACTACCCAATTTATTGGAGCCAAGAATAAGAAATATGGATTTATAAGGTGTTGATCTGTGAAGAAGCCAAATTCCTCCCTGAAAAAGTGATCAATATATCAGAATCAAAGTCCTCCCTGAAAAAGTGATCAATATATCAGAATCAAATGTCTGAGAAGACTTAAGAAAATTCAGACAGTGAATCTTACACGACTCTTTTGCTAAGAAATCCTCCATACTCATTCTCCAGAGCTTGTGGCAGAGTCCCAGTTGAACAGTGTAATAACTCTAACATAAAAATATATTCTATTTTCTTTGATATGACAAAATGTAATTTATTAAAAAAACGAAACAAATTATAATAATTATGAAACCAAAAGAGAAAGATAATAATTCTATATTAAAAAAAATTACTCAATTTAATAGCTTTCGTCTTAGTATTTAAAATAAAAAATTATCGTTCCTTAAAACATGTTTTCTATTACATCTAAATTAAAAAATACCAATGTCATTTTATATCTAAAAATAAAAAATATTTTATTAATTAACAATAATATTGAATATCCACATAATTTTAGATATCATTTAAGTAAATAAAAGCATAAAGCTATGCAACTAATCCTATATCTTAGGATAACATTTATGCATTCCTCGAGGGCACCATGTTAAAAATAGAATTAAAATCACAGCATGTTGCCCATCTCTCCATATTTTTTTTTTTATGGCGAGTCATTCTCTGGAACTTACCTTCCTTCACCTCTCATTTCGGGATTCCATGTGGATGTCACGTGAATGTTAGGTGAGCTTATTTGCTTCCAGGATCTAAAAAATTTAGTGGCTAGTTCAAAAACGCTTTAGCTTCATTTTAAATAAAGCGATGTTTAAAATAAATCCCATATCATACTCGTATATATTTTGAGCACAGAGCGGATGGTTTGTTCCAACATAGAATTTACATTAATTCAACATCGTTCAAGCTTCCATGAGGAGTAATTTTATATATTGTAACGTCTTTACAGCAAAGTTTGTTCTTCAAACTCTGAAATGAACCCTGTGTGTAGCTTCAACCTTATTTAAAACTGCAAAGTGTTCTGAATTGAAGTTCCGCCGGTTATTCTCGCCACGCTCAAGGCAAGGAAGCCCTAGCAAACGCAGCGGTGGTATTCGGATGTTGAACTGCGCGTAGAGCGTGAAGGTGTACAGAAAAGGGGGATTGCCCTGGGCAGGAGGTGCGTATGGTATAATTTCATCCTCTAATCATACAAAAAAATCAAGCTGTTATTCCACTGCCACTTTTTACACCAACATACAATATGAGCACCTTAACAAAAATTCCATTACCTCGGAAAATCTCATGTTCATTGCGCAGTGGAACGACCCTGTATATACCTGCATCAAAACTCAGATCGCTGCTATAGTCAGAAAAATACTACCAACGAACTTTAAATTAATAACTGTATGAGCTGAGTCTTAATACAATTTATAGAATAATCGAGGCAAGCCGTAGCCAAACTATAGAGTATCAGTTATTATTGATGCTGCTATAGAGAAGCGTCCTAATATACATCAAGTTAAACCTTACATAAAGCCCGAGGAACACCCTCGTCAGAAAAATACCATCAGCTAGTTAACATATAAAGCTTTGACAGGGACAGGCTTCTGGAAGGCTAGAGGGTCCCCAATGTCCAACGGGTCCAGCAGCACCATAATCATATCTAAAATCAATTAAACTATCTGGGTATTAACTCTCTAAGTTGGTCACTGAAGAGGAAACTAGGAACGCCAGAACCCTTAACTGTAAAAGAAAGCAGAACCCTTAACTGTAAAAGAAAGCTTGCACATACCTGAGGAACCATGATAGAACAACCTCGAACCATGACAGAACACCGGAGGTTGTGCTTGACTTCCTTGAGCGCCAGAGGACCCAGGCAGAACCTGTAACAAAATCCATGATCAGCATTACTATTATGGCAGTAAACAAAGAAGCAACCCTTTCCTCTTCGAGAAAAATCTTATAAGAAGGGAATTTACCTGTCAAGGTCGCGCGTCAAGCCAAATCTACAGCCATGAAGCCGCTCTGTAGCTGCAAAGAAACCGCACAAGAAAGATTGCGATGGGATTCCTGGAACGAGCAACGCTTGGGAGTACAGTAGGATGGTTCTGTATTAATATAAATCCCATCGTAATTCATATGGTTTATCTACTTCAACGTGTAGGACATGCACAAAATAGGACATGCACAAAAGAAACGTGGCAGGGGAGTCGAAACCCTTTACCTTAAATTTTCTTTCTAAAGTTTTCAAAAAAATATACAGGCGTTTATACAAGCGACTTTAAATTTTTTATCCTAAGTTTTCAGAAAAGTCCGGTAATAAGAGGTAGAAATATAAACTTTGGATAAAAATGTATTTGACCAGCACATTTTATTTCAAACTTTGGTTTAAACCTGACATGTACCGAAAATTTTACTCGGTCAAAGCAAATTAATTGTTGGTCAACGATCTATCGATCGCTAATAGTCCCAGACAGGGACTAATAAGTGTGAAAATAAACATATGCTTCGAATGGAATAGAATAAATTAAATTAGGATTCCAATTAAAAAGTAAATGTAAAAAAAAAAAAAAAAATGACTAATCGGCTTTCGCTTTTATAAATGGTTTATTGGAAAATTTTAAATTAGTTTATAAGTTATTTATTAAAAAATTATAATTACATATTAACATAAAATAAATAAATAGTGTTTTTAAAAAGAAAAATATATAAGAGTATATTAAATAATAACATAACATTTAAATTAAATATTATAAATTATATTATTTAATAACAAAATGATTAATAACATCATTAATCAAATTAATAATGTTTAAAAAAGAATGTGATAATATTATTAATCATAATTTTTTTTTAAAAGTTAATGAGGATTCTAATATTTGAGTTTTATAATTGTTGGTTTACATATTTAATTTTATATATGAAGAAACCTAAAACGACACCACGTGGTGAAATTTTAAATTTAATATTAATATTAAAATAGTAATACGCACATAAACCCTAATTTTTTTAAAATTATAACATTTAGTTTTATTAACACATAATATTAAAACTATATAACAATTTAAAATATTAATATTAATAATAACATTAATAACATTATAATTATTAATAACAATTTAAATAATTTATATTAGTAATAGCATTTAAGTATTAATGTAATAACAACCTTTATTATTAAATATTTAATATGATAATTAAATATATTTAATATTAAAATATTAGCAAAAGGCATTTTTTTATTGAATCATATTAATAGAATACAGGATGAATAGAGCTAAAAGGTTAATCTCTTTCCTTGGATTTATTAATCCACAGAATTTATAATATTAATCTCTTGTGTTTCTCATACTAATGTTACGGTTTATAATCCTTGAGTTTCATATACTAAATTTAGGGTTTACTATATTTATCTTAAGGCTTATAACGATACATTTTATATTATTAATTTTAAGGTTTATAATTAGAGGTTCAATATGTGACATTTCAAATTTGGGGTTTAATAGTAGGTTTCTAATCTTAGGGTTTTTATTTTGGGTTTAAAATATTGGGATTCATAATATTGTGCTAAAGATTGGGTTTATAATATTTCCTTAGTATCCCGGTTTGAAATGCTCTACTTTAATATATATCTTAAGGCTTATAATGATACATTTTATAGTATTAATTTTAAGATTTATAATGATAGGTTCAGTATGTAACATTTTAAATTTGGAGTTTAATAGTAGGTTTCTAATATTAGGGTTTTTATTATTGGGATTTATAATATTGTGCTGAATAATGAGTTTATAATATTTCCTTTAGTATCAAGGTTTGAAATGCCCAACTTTAATATTGGGTTTTTATAATCTTAGGATTAATAATATTTAAGCCTATAAGCTTTTATTTGAATCAGTTCAATAGTCTACACTTTTCTTTTTTATTTTTATTAACATGTCCCACACAAAATTTTTTTTTTTTTTTTTAAATGAAAACAAGAATTTGAAAACAACTCTCGCGGTTGGTTTGGTTTTTTATAATAAGACGGGAAGGGAGATTCAAAATAGTAAGATTCTCTCCCTTTTCGTAGTTGCTCAGATTGCCGCTATTGAAGTAAAATGGCCCCATTCTCTGGATGCAGTGGCAATTTCAACCGCCCGATTTTGCCATGATCATATTGAGTGGCATTTTAGTGACATTTGCCATGGCTACAGGCGAGAAAATTGCAGGCTCCATTACAGAAATATTCATGATTGTATCAAGTCTATATGCTGGAAAGGTGTTCATTTTTCAATTTGGAATGGAATAATTAGAAGAGGTGGTGTTGTTCTCACCTGGTGCTGCGAAAATTTGTCATGGGTAGAGGTTTTTGACCAGTGATCGAAACTTGGCACTGTCAGCTTGCAACTCTATTGCCCTCAATCTGTTGCGCTTGTGCACTTGTTTTCCTCAAAATTTTTAAGAGTCTCTCTTGTTCTTCAATATGCATAGTTGCGGCTTCACGCCGTTATATGATGCTTAAATTCCCTGCATGAAAGAAATTGTAAGTGATTTATTGTTTTTCATTTGGCATTCAGAGGTGCCTTTCGATCAAGCGTATTGAAAGTACTGCAGTCGTAACTATTTTGGAATATGAAGAGAGGACGGGAGGAGCGGTTTATGGGGCTGCATGGAATATGGCGAGGAGAAACGTGAGTTATTTTATTTCCCCACTACATTTGTTTTGTAATATCCTTGTTAGTCTGAACGAAATCTCATGCAAAGGAACCATTTTGTGTTTTCTTTACCCTAAATTGATTTTAATGACAAAAGAATTTTATTTGGAATTTTGAATTTGAGCTATGGCAAGATGTTAAAACCATGTGATTCATCCTCTAGAATATCGAGGTTATTCAATTTCGTGTTCAGTGAATGTGATGTTACACAACCTTTCCCAATTTTAGGGGTCAAGTGTTTTTATTTCAGTAAAGAATTTAGATACTCAATTCCCAGCTGTTTTTCTTCTTTTCTGTCTTAATTAAGGGCATTCAATAGTAAGATTTCCATAAATTCCTTTCTTTTTTCCTTTCCTAGTGGCAGGTTGCTCCAGTGGAAGCATTGTAGCATGCTCCATATATCGGGGGAATACTGTGGACGTGAAGTTAAATCGGATTGAAGCATATTTGATCAACCTTTGGGCTTTACTAAATTTTTGCATCCAATTTATCATCGTTGTTAAGGTTGGTTTATTACCTCATGAAATGGAATGGGTAGAGAAAGTGGGATTTCTATGCTTATGAGGGATGCATTTTTTCACCATCCATTGCATTATTTTTAATACTTTCTATTAGTCAGGCCAATAGCAACACTTAAGCAACAATTAGTGTAGAAGAACTTCATTGATTTGTCTGGTGTATGGTGTAGGGCTTGTGAAGCAATATTGCTTCCTAAAGTAGTTGTTGGCAAAGTAGATGGTGGAAAATAATCATGGTCTTTCCCCTTCCAATCGTAGCTTATCACAATCAGATGATCATAAATTTATTTATATATTTTTAAATTAGTAAAATATTCATTTTCCTGAAGGTAGGAAGGTAAAAATATTTTTTCTATATTATTAAATTTATATAGGCGATATTTATAATTATTAGTGAACAAATTTAATATTTCCATTATTTAAATCAATTAAGATTTGAAGAAAAATTAAATTCATATTATATTTCTGTTTTTTAAGTTGAAATTTGATTATGTTTCTGTCTCTTACATGGGGATTCAGTAGATAGTTTTAGTATTTCTTTAGCATATATAAGAAGCATATTGTTGGAGTATTTTTGCAAAAATAAATTAATATTATCAATTATATTATATTGTATAGTGTGTTTTCTATGTTGGTAAGTTAGAAGACATTGTATTATAGAAAATGTACATAGATTACATGTATATGAGCTTTATGATATGGTAGTTGCGAGTTGTCACAAAAATGGGCATGAAGGAGCATTTGCCCAAAAACTAGAAACCATATGTCTTCTTGGAAAACTTACTACATTTAACATAGAGAACGACCAAAAGAGAAAAACAAGAAAATTAAAGTTAGGTTGGAAAAACTTGTTTAGATGTCGAGAAGATTGTCAAACTCATGGCTAAAATATTTTTTGTGTTATTTTTCATTATCAATCTCATGGATAGAATTTTTTATGTGTTATTCTGCATTATCATTTTGAGTGAAGTGATCTACAATGTACTATAAACACATCTAGATATGCTTTGCTACCTTCAATGTGAAGCTCAAAGACAATTACATCATCCAAAATTCAGTTTATAATATTAATCATTTATGTTTATAATTTTAATCCTTTAGGTTTATTAATCCCTCCAGTTTATAATATTAATCATTTATGTTTATAATATTAATCCATCTCATTCATTACTTCCTCAAATTTATAATATTAAAGAATCAATATTATACACCCTTGTATTAAACCCAATGTTATACACTAAATATTATAAATCCTAATATTTATTTCAACGTAATAAATAACCATAAGATTAATTCAAAGCAATAATATTAAGTTTATATATATATAAGTTTATTCTCTCGAGTTAATATTATAAATTATACTCCAACTATATATATAAAAAATACATTAACAATTATATTAATAAATATATAATAATTATTTACTATAATACAATAGCACAAAGATAAATTAAAATTTCTAATTAATAAACTAAATGCTATTATTATTTTATATTATTGTTAATTATAGTATACTTAGAAATATAACCTCTTAATATATAATTATATAATATTATATATACTAATAAAATGCAATATAAAAGTTATTATTATTTAGGTAGTTAGTAATAATTAGAAATAATTAGGCATCAACAACTAAAAGATATTTTTTTTTATGTGATTGATCTAAGTTTATTGGTGTATATCAACTACATTGGTAAATATGATTTGTGGTAATATTATTATTACATCAAAGCAATCTTGTTAAGTGTAGTAAAATATTCATTGTGTTTGTGCCGCTAAAACTATATCTTGACTCTTTACTAACAATACCTCTTGCTCGCCAACTTTTTGTGTCAATGAAAAAATACTTACAATATCTAAAGTTCAATATCACATTGTAACAAAGATTGTCTCAATATGAAAATCAACCATGGTCAACAATCTTCAATCATGGTCAACCATAGTGAGATGTCACATTGTGACAAATATTGTCTCAAAATGAAAATCAATGATGGTTAATCATGTTAAATATAAAAATAAATCATGGACAATCATGGTCAACCATGGTCCAATGTAACATTATGACAAATATTCTCTAAATATGAAAATCAATCATGGTCAACCATGGTCCAATGTCACATTATGACAAATATTGTCTCAATATGAAAATCAACTATGGTCAACCATGTTTATTTTATGATTTATAATATTTATCTTAGGGTTTATATACCTTGGGTTTACAATATTAATCATTTGAGTTTTGGGGTTTACATAATTAATCTCGTGTTTTTATTAGTGCGTTGGGTTTATAATATTAATCGCTTCGTTTTATTAGTCTAAGGGTTCATATTCCTAAGGTATAATATTATTGAAAATATTTATAATATCAATCCTAGAGTTTAATATAAATCCCTTGGGTTTATAATCCATTGGGTTTGTAATATAAATTTCTTGGGTTCATAATATAAATTATAGGGTTTATATTCCTAGGGTTTAATATTAAGCCTTAGGTTTACAATATTAATCCCTTTAGTTTATTAATTTTAGGGTTTATATTCCTAGGGTTTAATATTCATCCTAGGGTTTAATGTTATTCTCTTGGGTTTTAAATATTAATTCATTGGGTTAATTAATCCATTACGTTTATATTATTAAGCATAAGGTTCGTGATATGAATCTTCAGGTTTAATGTCTATTTTAGGGTTTATAATATTTATCATAGGGTTAATATCTCTTTAGTTTATAATATTAATTCATTGTGTTTGATATTATTCACTTGGGTTTATAATCCCTTGGGTTTTTAGCATTAATAACTTGGGTTTATTAGTCCCTTGGGCTTATAATATCAAGGGTTTGTTACTATAAGATTGGAATGGTATAACAATGTTTCCAACATCATATTTTGACAAACATTGTCTCAATATGAAAATGTCTAACAATCATTATCGCAATATTATATTACATTATAACTTATTCAATGTTGCATTGTTACATTACAAAACTTAGATTTAATACAAGGTTTATTATAGTAGGGCCTTTTAGTATTTGGTTTATAATATTAAAGTTTAAAATTGGGTTTATAATGTGTAGTATTAGGGTTTATAATATCAATCTTAGGGTTTGCAATTAATCCCTTGTGTCTATCAATCCCTTGGGTTTTTAATATTAATGCTTTGGGTTTATCAGTCCCTTTGGTTTATAATATTAATCATAGGGTTTATATTCATAGGTTTTAGTATTAAACATATGGTTTATAATATTAATATTAGGGGTTAATATCAATCCCTTAACTTTATAATTCTTTGGGTTTATAGTATTAATCTGTTCAGTTTATTAATCTTAGGTTTTATGTTCCTACAATTTAGTATTAATATCTTAGGGTTTACTATTAATCCATTTAGTTTTTAAAATTAATCCTTTGGGTTTATCAATCTCTTAGGTTTATAATATTAATCCATTGGGTTTAAAATTATCCCCTTTACTTTACTTTTTGTAAGGTAGTGAAATAAGATTCACTTTCTAGATAATTGTATGCCTAGTGAGTTTATGGACTGTTTTTAAACTTGTGAGAATTCCACGTTATTTTAATACCACTTTTATAATGTGTTACTGGTGTGTTGTGTTTTGATTTGTTATAGCTTCAGAGGCTAGGTTCTATCTCCACTATTGGCTTCCCTCCCCTAGTTTATCACCTGCTCCAGAATCACAAACTCATGAGGCATTAATTAGAATTGAATAGAACCAATGAGAACTTGACAATAATATCAATTGAGTTGCAACAATAAAAAAAACATAATTAGGTCACTGTATTAGGATAATACATTAAGCATGCAATAATTCTTGCGAGAATGATCTCCATTACAACAGGAATGACTCAGGATCATGAAATAAAATACAAAAAGATTCTAAGCATTGATCAACAAGAGGTGTTACTTAAGAATAATGTATTACCCCACAAAAAAACCTCAAGTTCAATTTCAAAAGTATTATTACACCACAAACAACACCTCATGTTTAATTTCAATTGTATTACAATTAACAACAGAGGAGCTGCCAACATAAAATCCCAAGAATCAAATACATGCATAACCCAACAGGGACTTCTGTGTTTTGGCAGCAGAGTAATGAAAAATAATCTAGACTGGAATAAATTATATATAATATATATTATAATTATATTATATATAAAAAAAAAAAAAAAAAAAAAATAAAAAATATAAATAAAATATAATAATAATAATATAATAATAAATAAAAAAAAATTAAAAAAAAATAAAAAAATTGTTATCTTTTGATGAATGACATATCACAGAGTGGTGTAGGAATTAAAACAAATCATGCACAATCACCACATTATTAGACATAAATTCCCATTGAAAAATCAGAGTAGCTGATCAAAAGCAAAAAACTCTCAATTTTGCAATCTGCACAAAAGAAACAAGCCGAAGCATTTGAGATGATGACTAGACATAGGAAAATCATGGTTGCTATGCAATAACTGAGTTTCCTAGATAATGTTACCTTATTCCACCAATAATACTCCAAACACAAAAGTACATTCTACCATTTCTGAAAGAGTCGAGTTGGAATGTACATGGAGATGAAGGTTTGTCATTAAAACACCATTAATATTATATAAACCACTGCGGTTGTAGACAAATTTCAATCCTGATCTTCAACAACCAACCTAATGAAAACCTGACCTAATTAAATCATATTACTTTATGCCATCCATGGCACAACAACAAAAGTTTTATATTCTACCATTTTCGAGAGAGCCCAGCTAGGATGTATATGCAGATGAAACATTTTCAATGAGAAAGAAATTATTACTAATTCAAAACATGCCAAGTTTTTACATGGAACTCAATCATGATGTTTAGAATCTGAGTTAATGGAAACATGCCAATACACCATGCCCACTATTCACAAAAGATTTTACATCTTTCTAATTCAAGGAGAGATTAGTTGGAATATATGTATATGCAAATTAAAGTTCACCAAGGTATAGAAGTAGTTATATGTTTCACAATCCGAGTTTGGAAAACACCCATTATTCTTTTCATCACTTCGAAGTTAAAACAATCTCTAGAAATGTGACGTTGCACCCACTATAATTTTCGCTACTTTGAACATCCAGTTGGTTGAAAGGCCTTGCATTTGGTGGTCACACAAAAATTTGAGCATTCAGGAGTCAAATATTTTGAAACAAAACTTAACCCATGTTCATAATTTAGATACTATGATTCCATTGAATAATTCCCTCTCCTCTTAAGACAATTAAGACTAGAAGACTATTGAATCAAAAGCTAAACAATGTTCTCAACAGGGTCTTACCGGATCAGCGAAAGAGTGGTGTTGTTAACATGCCCACTAGGGTTCAACTCCCCCAAGTGATATGTTCACCTCTCGTGCACTGACTTACGTCCATAAGGGGTTTCTTATTGTGTATGGACCAGTAACAATTCCAATGCAATTTTTGAAAAATAGATACCACCCAATCATGGTATATTTTACAGTCCTCAGGGAAATCACATCACATCTCACAACCTTAATCCAACATTCCTTGCACTTTTTTCTTCACCCCATAAAAATCCATAACAAATTATATATACATTTTTTTGGAATAAGTGAATCTGATAGTAATTGGATCAAATACTCCACTTATTTTTTTGTGTTTTTGGCTCTCAAACTTTTCTCTATATACTTTGCATTCCTCTGTTCTATAGACTAAATGAGAGCTTGATTCTATATACTCAATAAACTCAAGATGTATCTTCCTAATAGTGTAAGTCCCAATCGATGTAATATACTGACTAATACTAATATAATTCAAAACAGTAAGATTGGTCAATCAGTTAAATGAACCACAAATAGGGTGTGTAAAGTGGTAAATTCAGTAATCAAACCTTGTGTAAATACCTACTCAAGCTATGTCAATTCTATCTATAAACCATGGATAAGGTGGTAAATTCATTCTGTAAAGGGAGTGTATAGTAAATGTAATAGTAGCACTTTCTTTCTATTTATTCCTACCTACGTCTTTATGCCTACTATTCCTATTTCTTAGTCCTAACCAATAGAAGAGAATCTAAATAACTGCTCAGGAAAGTGAAGGATTGAAACGGTGTACCATACAAATTATGTATACTTTTTTTGCCGATAAATAAAATGGAAAACTCAATATCCATCACACCAAAACAAAATCTGTATGCTTATACTGGAGAGTACATAAATTCAAGAAAAATACAGATCTCAACATAGTTCATTTTTATAATCTACAAATGGGACCAATTCTTGCCAGCCTATGTGAGATGATTAATGTAACAATTAAATCTTAGAAGCTCAATTGATTGCAAATGTGTCATGTATACATGGAATTTGTGCATGTGTAGAAGTATATTAGTGATCACACTTTATCAAACTGTGTAATTGGCCCAATATATGGGCCCTTGAGAAGTATGGAATATTTATTTCTAGGCTATATAAAATACCCATAGTCACACCACATAAATAAGTGCTATAATAGCTTCCATACAAGTTATCAATATTTTTCAACCCAAAATTCTTGTGATGAACAAACAGAGAGTCATACATAATTGCCAATAAATAAAATGGAAAACTCAATATCCAACACATCGGAATAGAATCTGTTAATGCCAATGCTGGGAAAGCACATAAATTCAGACAAAATTCAACTTAAAACATTATTCATCACTATAATATACACATGGAACAAAATCTTACAAACCTGGTTATCATCAGTGAAGCCCAACCTAAAAGTTAATAAGGGGCACTTTTGATCTTGTGAGCATGTCATATATCTAGCTAATATTTTCAGTGCCAACACCAAACAATGGAAATTGGCTAGCAAATGATTCAACCTACCTTTTGAGATCAACAATGCTATTTCGTAGCTGGAAATTGTCTGACTTAATAAATTCGATAAAATCTTTTAATTTTTTACTTTTCACAGAGCCCTTAACCTTAATGGCTATCTTCACCCCCTCGTGGATAAAGTCTTCAACCTTAATGAAGTCATCCTCAAGAAGCCCACGGGTAGTTAATGCAGGAGTCCCTATGTGTATACCACCAGGAACCATAAAACTTTTATCACCTGAAAATGTAAGGTATTAAAGTAAGCTATATCATCCCATAGAGAAAGGAAAATAAATGAATCCCTTACATCTAAATATACAAAGAAAAAATCCATGTAACCTGGTGCAAAATTCTTGTTGAGTGTGATAGAAGCAACATCCAAAATATCCTCTACTCTTGTACCATCAATGCCCTATCCAAGCCCATTGGTATATACCATGTTACATTCAACAAGATAAATTGAATAGAAATCAATATACAAGTAGTTTGTGTACTCTAGCATATGAACAAAAGTTCCTTACCAAGGGCCTCAAATCAATTAGAACTAGTTGATTTTCACTACCACCAGACACCAAATTGTAACCCAAATCCATTAGGCTCTTTGCAAGGGCTCGAAAATTTTCTACAACTTACTAAAACTATTTTACCTTTGATAAGAAACCAAATCCATTCAAAAAATAATTCACATGCATGAATTTTACAAAATCTTAGACATGTGAGAGTGCTACACCTATACTTGATAAGCTTTGAACTCTACAGTTACATCATGTTTTAAAGAAAGAGCCAACCCTCCTATGGCATGGTTATGTGGTCCTCCCTAGAAAGCCACAAATTATTTCATGTATCTTTTAGAAATGAAATTATACAAAAAATTTATATATCCAATATTATGATATTAATGAGCAGGAGAACAATATGGATGATGAAGGAAAGGAAGGAGAACTCAGATTGACCTATAACCCTAGAAAAACTAGATTTTTTATGGTTGTCTCTAGGTCAACCGCCAATACTGGTTCCTTCATGAAGAATATCATGTCTCCCCAAGGACCACTAAAGGCTAAAATTCACAACCCTCCAGTCCAAAAACATTTCACAATGAAAAATATCAGAAAGATAAAATTGAAAGGAAAAATGTGAAACAATTGACAAACAATTCAAGGAACATAATGAGTTTCATTGAAGCTTTGATCTATTAGTGATACGAAACAGAAAGAACATAAAAAAATGAAAACATGAAACTGAATCAAAGAACATGTAAGAGAATCAAAAGGAAATTCTACACCTATTAACTCTATAATCACTCATCCTATGATGGGAATGGAATATTTGTTTTAGTTCTGCACCATTTCTGGAACATTAATTGGATTACTTTTCTTCTACAAGGGGGGAATGGCACAGATAGATAGCATTAAGATATATCCAAAAAAAGATCCATCTAATATAGTTATATTTTTAATCGAAAGGGTGAAATGCAGAGAAAATTAATAGAATCTACTCACCTTGTGTGTTGGAGTTGTTACTACATCACAAAAATCAAATGCACTAGCCATTATAGAAGAAGCGATGAGACCATTTATGTGTGCTATGTCCATCATTAAGTATGCCCCAACTATATTGGAAATCTTCCCAAACCACAAACTTTTTAGTACTAAAAATCATAAAAAATCCATCATTACATACTATAAGAACATATTAATAAAATATTCTAGAATAAACATTGCTGGAAAGAGAAAATGTTGAAAGGACTACCATTATAAGATCTGTCAAAATACCAAGCTTCAATACCTGTCTCATGTGAGGGTAATCAATATCTTGGGGATATGCACTAGAACCAACAATGATAAGCTTGATCCTAAAAAAGGTGGCATTCTTCTCAAGCATCTCATAGTTAATGAATCCTATAACCCAAGAAAAAAAACCCGACCATTAACACTTTGAACACTTCCCCAAAAGATTGGTTCAATATTTATCAATGATGGAACTATTTCACTCCTAATTATTATTAGACTCAAAATGTGAGCTCACTTGTGGACTCATCTAGATGATATGGCAATGATTCAAAGTAAATTGATGTAACAGATACTCGCTTTTTTTTTATCATGAATCCATGAGATAGATTCCCTCCATGTGGTGAGTCCAAACCCTAAACATTGCAAAGAAAACTTTCACATGTTACATGCCCAAATAGAAATGATAATCTTATCAAAGGATGTTCATAATTCAGAACCATACACACCATAATGCGATGATGTGGTTGGAGGAGAGTTGTATAAACAACAAAATTATCTAGGGATTGAGATAATGACTGAAAATTAACACCCCATGTACTTTTGTCAAGATGGAATGCTTCTAGGTCCTTCTGCTAGAAAAGCCTCTCACTTTGGTTAATGAATTCATTGCTAGCATATTATATGCATGACATAAATCCCAACCCAATATAATAGTGAATAAATATAGAAAAGTGTTCAACAACTGTATCCATCATTGTGATAACAAATACTCATGCAAAAACTATAGGTCTATACACTATAACACTGAACCCAAAAACAATTACACACATGTCAAACATTCAAACTAAAAATTACATGTTCAAAAGATAAGAGAAACTCACTTTAACAAGAACAAAATACCAAGTGGCAAGAAGAAACTGCCAAGCAGCTCAAAGACAATCACAATCATGATGGTGTCATTCTTCACATTCCAAGTTATATCTTTAGGCACTTACCTCTTACTAGGGAGTCCTTCTGAATACTCGTTTGTTATACATGGTCCAACAACTTCCATAACTGCCTAGGATGTTAAATTTTTAGAAGAAATAAGTTCCAAGCCATTGAATTGTGACTTCTTTTCTTTATCAATTATCACATTCATTTCAGGATCGAGCTCACTCAGAGGAGGCTCTACAAATCTCTTCTTTCCCTCTACAACAGACTAATTTACAAACTAGATTAAGAAATCACAATAAATTAAGTACCCTTAGAAAATGAGGCACGGTTTGATGGGAGCATTAATTTCATTATTGAGGTCTACAATTTCTATGTGCTAGCATCCAAGGGGAATCTAGATCAAGAACAAATTCTTTATCAAGCCATTCACTAACCATTAACTCAACACAACTATAAATAAAACCAAGGTATTTGACATAGTTCATTAAATGAAGATAAGAAGCTTATTTCCAGCAACTCAATTCACAATTGAATCTTCTAAACACCTCCAAGTTAAACTATATTCAACTATGATCTGTGTTTTCTTCACTTGGTCTTAAAATGACAATATTATCAAGGATGTCACACAGGCTATCTATACATGTAGCAATTTGAACCAAAAACAATTAAATAAATACATAAATGATAGCGTGAATTGTGAACAACGTGCACACCTAGGATGTTGCAGGGTTGTGCCAACATGAATGCCAAAGGATTTCCAATTGTCAAGCTTGTTTTCATACAAAATGGTTTATATGATGTTCACAGCCTCAAAGTTTCGAACCTCCTTATTTTCTTCTTTTCTATTGCCACAGAACCCCCAAAACTAGTTGTGGAGTTTTGGGAATCAAATTTGCAGTTGCATTCAAATTATATTGACCCAACAAGCCCATCCCTACTGCTCCACTGCCCATTATGAGAAGCAATGAATATGTTTGCACCTAAAACAAGAGATATCCTTTGTGCCCACTTCAAAATGTGAAAAATAATCAAATATTAAGTGACATGTGAATCGAGAAAATGATGTATTGTGGATAATTATCTGGCAGAGGTAGACATGAAAGACACCAAAAGAAATAACAGTTCGAATTTTCCTCCTGCACATTGCTAACTTGGTTTCGAATCACAAATAATATATAGAACAAGAATATCACACATGCAAGAGCAGCTAACTTAGGTTCGAATTGCAGATAATATATAGAACAAGAATATCACACATATTCGCAGATAATATATATAACAAGAATATCACCTTGGCAAGCACCAACAAAGAAAGGCCATGGATAAGTTTTATCAACCTCCAAATCGCAACAGACCTTGTAACTTTAACCTTTGGAGTCATTTTTATGCCTTCATATAGGTATTTTATTTGATGATCTACCTTAAAAGGAGGGATCTCCTTGTCTACAAAATTGTTATTCATTCTCTCCTATCCAAATGGTTGTAGAGGCAATAAGGGGCGATGATCTATGTTATTTGAGTGCTCTATCATCAAATCTACCAACAAGGAAGCCTCTAGCGAAGTACCCTATCCTCAAATAAGGGGAGAATAACACCCCATACCTATTGAGAAAAATAGAAATGAACACCAGCACGTGGTCTATTGTTTCCCCTTCACATTTGCATAGAGTACAAATTCCAAGACCCTACCTTGCCCGATTTTGTAGAACCTGTAATGTCAAAACATTATTTGTTAGGGCCAACCACATTGAAATCATGGATTTCATTGAATATTTAACTTTCCAAATCTTCCCCACCACCAAGCTACTACTATTGCTTCATCATCAAAGATAGCCTTGTACCGTAAGCTAGATGTCAACAATCATATGGAACGATCATTGCACCATACAACTTTCTTGCATGAAGAAGACATGGAGACAACTCATTGCTCCTAAATGCAACTAATGTTGAGTTTAAAAAAAATAAAAAAATTGCTTGATTTTGTACTGAGAAAGAACAAAATATACAGAATTCCCTTGTGACATAGTTGCTAATATGGAATCTTAATCTACAAACATTTACCTATTCGGATGAGAAAATGCAAATCAGTTTTCTTTCATATTCCATAGACTCCAACTGCGAGATCCAAAAAAACACATCAAGTTTGTTTAACCCAACACGCCAACAAGTAGCAAGCCCCAACTATATAATATAAGAAAGTAGTAGGTATCCCAAAGGCCTAAAGGGGATCTAATGGAAGGAAGTGACCATTGTTAGAAGCCTTCCAATAAATATATAAATATATAAATGTAGATTTATTATTATTTTAATTGGAAATCTTCAATTAAATAATATAATTTAATTATGTCTCTCCCAATCTAAATTTATTATTAGCATAATTCACTACCTTCATACATCTTGCATTTTTTAACAGTGTTGTAACATGTGGATTAATTTCCTTTTTGGTGCAAAATCTTCGCCATTTAGGTCAATAGGGTGCAGTGGCTCAACCCTTACATATCATTACGACAAACTAAGAATAAAAGAGAAGATGAAAGGTTATACAAACCATCAAATTTTTCAAACAACTAATCCAACATTAGTACCCTAACCTTTTCATGAAGATACCATATTGAGAATGTTTGAAATATGGTGGGAAATCTGGGCATCAACTATCTCTCTTCTGCGAGGGTGATGCGGAAAGAGAGATAAGATTTCACTGTTTTGAATTTTTTTTGCTAAACCAGAAAAAACCAATATCAATGGAGATATTGGTATCTTTTACTAAATTTTGTGAAGTGCTTAAATGTAGCTTTAACCATTCACCTTAAGATATTTTTTACAACATAATTTCCTAAGTCTATTTAATATCTTCATTATTGTAAAAACCAACATATATCCATCTATTTATCCCTCTCAGCACTTGGTAGACCTAGAATTAAGATCGATCTAAGTTGATAGAATTTCCCCTTTAAATAGTCTATTCTCACATGAATACCATGGTATTACCATGGGTCAATGCCATGGGTTATCATAAACCTAGAGCTTAAAAACTACTATTAGTAATTTATAACCAAGTTAGAATGTTTAAGTGACATTAAATTACAAGATCCATTTTCACTCTTGATCTACCAAGCCTGAGAGGGATCAAATATTTTTTCACTCTATTCTAGTTTGCATATCACGATATTTTATCCCTCTCGGCGCTTAGTAGATCCATAGTAAATATGGATCTATGCTAGTTTAATTCCCCCCTTTAAATAGGCTACATTCCACATGAATACCATGGGTCAATACCATGTGCCATATTTATTTTTATTAATACTAAAATTAGGCTTAATAATGTTTTTTTCCTTGGTATTAATAATAATTTGGCCCATGGTGTTTGGCCCATAGTATTTGGCACATAGGCTTCACTTAAATATAACGCATTTTTTGAGTGTTCGTAAATATAAGGTGACTTATCGAGTAATTATAAAAAAATGTTTTATTTATTTACCATACCTCCCGTTTATTTATAATTTTATTAATTTACCATACCTATTTTATAAATATGGTATTTGGCCCATAGGATTCACTTAAATAAAACCTCTTTTTTGAGCCTTCTTAAATAGAAAGAGGGTTATGGACTAAATATAAAAATATGTTTTATTTATTTACCATACCTCTAGTTTATTTATACTTTTATTTAATTACCAGGGCAATTGGGACCAAATACAACCCCCCAAACCACCTCCCAAACTAGAAAATGGGCGATTGCAGACAAATTTAACATTGAAAAGTAGACAATCGGGTGATTGTAATGGAATATAACCTCCCAAACCAGGCGAATTGGGTCAAACGAGTCTTTTCATAGTTTATCCGCCCCTTTTTAAGTTAAGCTAATTATATGAAATGGGTGTTTTATAAAACATTCACCCCTCTAAAATGAAATTGCAAATGAATTTAACATTGCAAAGTAGAAAAGCAGGCTATTGTAATGGAATATAACCTCCTAAACTAGGCAAATCAGGTCAAATGAGTATTTTCATAGTTTATCCGCCCCTTTTGTTTTGGGCTAAAATGAGAGAAATAATTATTTTTGAAAAAAAGTTGGGCTAAGTATATGAAATGGGTTTTTATAAAAATTTTGCGCCTCTAAAATGAAAAACCCCTTAAATTTCGCCCTTGAGCTAAAATTCGCCCCTAAAATTTATCATGGTTTATTATTATTCCATTTGGTTCATAATCGCTTAGGGTTTTAGTATTAATCCCTCAAGTTTATTATTCCCTTTGGTTTATAATATCAACCGTGAGGTTTATTAATCAATGCGTTCATATTCCTAGGGTTTAATATTATTCTCTTGGTTTTATAATATCAATCCCTTAGGTTTATTAGTCTAAGGGTTCATATTTCCAGGGTCTAATATTATTCCATTGGGTTCAATATTATTCCCTTAGGTTTTTAATATTAATCCGTTGGGTTTATTATTCCGTTTGGTTTATAATATCATTCATGGTCCAATGTTGCATTGTTACAAATATTGTCATTATGAAAATAAACCATGGTCAACCATGTTGATTTAAGAGTTTATGATATATATCCTAGGGTTTATATACCTTGGGTTTATATTATTCCCTTGGATTTAATAGTATTCCCTTAGGTTTATCCCTTTATTTTCTAGTATTGATCCCTTGCGTTTATAATATCAATCATGGCCAACGATGATCAATCATGGTCAACTGTGCTCAATCATGGGCAACCATGTTTTATAAAATCAATCATGGTCAACCATCGTCAATCATGGTCCAACCTTGTATTGTGATAAAGATAATTTACCCTTGTATGGTCTCTTTGATTTTTAAATTTAATTTAATAAGTAATTCAAATTCACAGAAGGATATGATGTATTATCAACTTATGCACATGTCATTAAATTATTTTGTTAAAGGTAATTCAGTTCATTTATTTACTAACGTATGCACAATCTCGCATATCTTTCAGAAATTGTGTCCCTCGAAATGTACTTCTTTAAACGTATGTCACCGCTATTTTTTTTATAATTTACAATTGGAATGTTATTTATTTTTATTATAATAACAATTTAAAACTTTCTAACCATCCACTTATACATAGGTTTCACCCAAAGGAATCTGAAACTTCAATTGACAGAAGCATAGCCAATTAAGTTGCACCTTCAAAAACAAACAAACATGTATATATAATTGAAAGCAAAAAGTTTATATTTACTCAAAAAGAAAAATTTAAAGAGAAGTTTCCTGTGTATTGCGTATCCCAAAAAATATTGTAAATAATAATAATTATTTCTACGACAACGATACCCTACCTCAACATAGTCATAGACATCTTTTACAAAATATTGCACGCGCATCCTTCATATCTGGGCAGGGACTAAGTGAGTCCAACCATTCGTTTTAAAATAAATATAATAATCATTTTATTATACGAAATACTATTTAAATAAAATATTAATCTTTATTTATAATTATATTGTAAATATTATTTCTTTTGGTTGCCTTAAGAGTTTGTCTTTTTTGGAAGATCCAATAGCAAGAGTTAAAGTTTGTGCAATGACCAAACAGTCATTTTAAGTAGTTTGTTTTTCCTTTTAAAAAGCTTAAAGATATCTAGGAATTGTAAAAGTTTATTAAACCACCAACTAGTCATTTTTGGTGGCCTGGCTTTTCCTTTAAAAAAATAATGATCTACTGCATTAGCTCATAGCTGCCAAAAATAATTGTCTCAAAGCTGATTTGACAACTAATACATTGTCCTATTATTAAAAACAATTTTTATTTATGATTATATTATCATTAAATTAATTTTTTTTTTTATGAAAATTTAATTATAATACAGAAATTATTATAATAAGAATCAAAAATACAGGGTCCTTTAAAATAAGTTATTTAATTATTGTAGTTTTAAAAATTTAATAGCTAATCTAATTTAAAAAAATAATATATAAATAATGGGGTGTAAGTTAAACATGGTTATGTAAACATGAAAAATAGTAACTTGTAAGAATGATTTTCTTGTAAGAATGATTGAAGGAATCTTCATAATGAATTTGTAATAGTTTAAAAAGATGAAATGTAGGAAATTGAATTAGCTTTTCGAATATAAAATTTGTGTATGATTAGATGTTTGAGTTTCTCAAATGATATGTTAATTTACATGCAAAAAAGAATGTAAATGTTCAATATAGTGTAGTTGTAGATGTTGAGTATATAAATTGTGCAAGGTTATTTTTCACATTATATAACATTATATGTGTGTGTCTAAGAAATTCATTATATACTAGAAACTATATGACATTGTGTTATTGAAACTTTCATTTGTAGGAGTATTACATGTTTAGATTTCAAATATTAATTTGCGTTAATGAAGGTTATAACTTATTCTAAAAATGGTTATGATGATCCAAAACATATATGTATTTTAAGATTCTAATACATGTAAGGAGAAGACATGACATGAAAAACTCATTCAAAAATGGAGGTTTTGATTTATTACTAACACAAACCACCAAGTTTATCATTTAAAACATTAATAAGAAGAAACCAATTTAGGAAGCATGTACTTCAAATTTGTCTATTCAACCCAAAAATAGTGGAATGAATAGAATATGCTCATGTTTCATTTTCCTTGTTAATGAGGTAGGTTTTGTATTGGTATGGGATTTCAAAATATAAAAAATGGTTATTTGTATTCATCTTTTCCAAGTGAAACCAGACTAGAATAACAAAAATAGATCTCTTTTCCATAACATATTGTTCAAACTAGCACTAACCATATCACAAATTGTCTATATAGCTTCCTATATGCTAACATAAACTATAAAATTCATAGCTATGCTTGCAAGATTCTTTCCTATTAAGGTAAACAAAAAATCAACTTAAGGACCATCTATTTGGATTATGAATTCACAGCAATTGTGTTATGAAGCCAGCTCACAAAAGGATAGAAAAGATAGATAAATGGCTTAGAAATAAGCCTCTTCGACGGGGAAACCTCCTTTACATTATACAAATGAACAATTCTGGGATGATACAAATGACAAGACCTCCTTTCTATATATGAGTCTGAGGGGTCATAATATAATCAGAGTCGGCATAACAATAATAATGCAAGGGAACAACAATAACAATGGTGGGATTCTATGGGTCACAATAATAACAATATGGGTACTACTTGGGAACAACAATATAATAAGGGGGTTTCACTAATAGCAATAAGGGGTTACAATAGTATTATAGGGACCTAACATGCCCCTCTCCTTCAAAAAGTGTTGTCCTCAATGCTTGAGCAGTTATGAATGCTTTTGTATAAGATTATCATCCTTCCATGTGGAATCTTTAGTAGGTAAGTTCTTCCACTTAATGAGATACTCTGATATTGATCGATTTCATAGCTGTCAATTTTTTAGTTATGTGACTGCTTCAGGTTCCAATCTGATTTTTCCTTCGTTGTCAAGTTCTCACAATATTTTTTTAAACTGGGATATTCTGCAACTTTTGAATGAGTTCCTACCCTACTTCATCATTCTTCCATTCATCCCTTGCTTCATTTATTGAATTTGGTTAGATAATTATACTGACCTCTAGCTTTTCAGCAACCATACTTTCAATTTTACTCCTTTGGGCATATGGATATCTGTAAGGCTTGATGTCTGGAGGAACACTTCCTGGAATCAAATGAATAGCATGATCATGATCACGAATAGGTGGGAGGCCTTTGGGAGTTTCAAATACCTTGGAATGATTGTCCAAGACTTTTTGAAGATCTGGAGAAATACATGATTTCAATGTGGGAACCTCTAGCGAACATAAATGTGCAATTATGCCTCTTTCTTCTTTCTTTAGAAGCATTGTCATTCCATTACAGATTATTATCTTTCCCAGTTTCCATGTGATACCCCTTATTTCAACTTCCTTTCCTTCCGAAGAAAATTTCCTCAAAATTTCTTGAAAATTAAAAGCTATTGTACCCAAAGATTGTAGCCATTGGACTCCTGGTACAACATCAACACCACCCATTGGAATGGAAAGCATTGGGCTATTCAATACATATTCTCCCATGGATAGTTTGATATTATGGCACTCTCTAGGGCGATTTATGGTTCCTCCACTTGCAACCATCACTCGACACTCTGTTGTTGGATATAAGAAGCAATTCAATTCCTTGGTCATCTTAAAATGAATAAAATTATGGGTACTACCCGAATCAATCAACATTATTATGTTTTTCTTCTTGATATGTCATTCTATATTGATAGTTTCATGAGTGGTCATTCTGGCCAATGCATTACAAGATATTTTCGGATTCATTTCTTGATGCTTGATGGATCTTTCGCTTCTTGAACATTTTCCTTATTGATATGTCATTCTATCTTGAGAGTTTGAGGAGTGGTAATTCTTGCCAATGCTTTACAAGATATGGTTATATTCATTTCTTCTTTCTCTGGGGTTGGTTCCTAGTGTATATCCTCTTCTTCTCAAGTTTCTTGATCATTTTCTTCCTCCTCTTCACAATCTATGTAAAATAATTTCTTCTCGACACACTTATGACCTTTAGTGTATTTGCTATCACAACTGTAACAAAGCCCTTTTTCTCTTTTTTCTTCCAATTGTTGTCGTGTAAACCTTATAGGTTGTGGAAGGCTACGAGAAAAAGAACTTCCATATTTATAGTTGTGAGTGGTAGGATTCCTTGTTTCCATAATTCCGCGTTCAATTTTTCTAGCCGACTTGAATGTCTTCTCCAATGAGTCAGGCTCCCAAAGATGGACCTCATGTTGAATGTTATCCTTTAAAGTCGCTATGAAGACATCAATCCTCTTCTTCTTTGGAATGTCATTTACCCTTGTATTCAATTTTTGGAAGTCCTCAACGTGCTTTGCCATTAAACCCTTTTGTTTGAGATTTATCAATTGGCTAAATAAGGTGTTACTCTTTGTATCCTCATAATGTGCTATCATTTCTTCCATGAAAATTGACCAAGTAGCAAGTGTTTTATGAGAAAAAATCCCTTTATACCATAAAAATTGATTCGACTATAAATATAAAGATGTAATATGTAAATTTTGTAAAAAATTTACACCATGTAGATCAAAATATTGCTCCATCTGCAGTATCCAATTTACCAGATCCTTTCCATCAAGCCTCCTCAAATTGCTTTTCCTTGATTTTAGGAGATTGATTTTGAATCTGTCGTATCTCTGTAATTTAAGATCTCCAAGCTCTAAAATTGCATCCTGTGATATCCCTCTAAGTCCTCTTTCTAAGCCCACAAGTCTGAACAAGATTGGATTCTCCAAGATAGATTTATGTCAAATCTCCCACAATAACCTGATTATAGACTAGTTCAGTAAAGTGAACTTGTACTAAGTGCCATGTGTCCCTGTTTCCACCTTAGGATCTAAAACCGATACACAGAAAATTAAAGTTTGTCTTCTTTCTATAAATTCTTACAACATTTCGATATGATGCTCAGAGAAAAAGTTATGATGATTTCCCCGAGGTCACCTATTTGGGATGTAATTCAGGAGCTTGCATAAACCCTAAATGTCTTCGATTGTATCTCCAAACATATATCGAAACAAGCTCTGAAATTTGGGCACGCGCTTCCCCAAGTTTTTAGATAAAATGGGTTTTAATTTCAAAGTCTAAAACTTCGTAGAAAAACAATTATAGAAAAACTTCCATGATGGCCTGTTTGAGATGGATTTTTGGAGCTTACAAAAACCCTAACTTCCTCAAATCATATATCCAAAACTATAGCGAGAGAAGATCTAAAATTGGGGCCCTAACTTTAATGAGATTACGTATCAAACGGGTTTTTTGTTTAGTTTCTTAAACGTCAGAGAAAAAAATTTCTAGCGAAAAATCCACAATGACCTATTTGTAGCACCGAAACCCTAGAATCCGAAGATTTGATACCAAATGTTACGTAAGAAGCTCACAAAAATATAGAAAAGAGAGATAAATGCCTTAGAATTCAGCCTCTTCAAGGGGGAAACATCCTTTACATTACACAAATGAACAATTCTTGGATGATACAAATGACAAGACCTCCTTTCTATATGTAGGAGTCTAAGGGGTCATAATATAATCAGAGTTGGCATAACAATAATAATGTAAGGGAACAACAATAACAATAGTGGGCTTCTATGGGTCACAATAATAACAATATGGGTACTAGATGGGAACAACAATATAATAAGGGGGTTTCACTAATAACAATAACGGGTTACAATAGTAGTATAGGGACCTAACATGCCCCTCTCCTTCAAAAAGTGTTGTCCTCAACACTTGAGTAGTTATGGATGCTTTCGTATAAGATTATCATCCTTCCATGTGGAATCTTCAGTAGGTAAGTTCTTCCACTTAATGAGATACTTTGAAATTGATTGATTTCATAGATGTTATTTTTTGGTTCTGTGACTGCTTCAAGTTCCAATCTAATTTTTCTTTCGTTGTCAAGTTCTCACAATATTTTTTGAACTGGGATCTTCTGCAACTTTTGAATGAGTTCCCACCCTGCTTCGTCATTCTTCCATTCATCCCTTTCTTCATCTATCGAATTTGGTTGGATAATTATACCAACCTCTAACATTTTGGCAACCATATGTTCAATTTCATTCCTTTAAGCATATTGATATATGTAAGGCCTGATGTTTGGAGCAACAGTTCCTCGAATCAAATGAATAGCGTGACCATGATCAGAAATAGGTGGGAGGGCTTTGGGAGTCTCAAATACCTTGGAATGATTGTCCAAGAATTTTTGGAGATCTAGAGAAATAAATGATTTCAATGTGGGAACCATTACCGAATATAATTGTGCAATTACGCCTCTTTGTTCTTTCTTTAGAAGCTTTGTCATTCCGTTAGATATGATTATCTTTCCCGGTTTCCTTGTGATATGCCTTAATTCAACTTCCTTCCTTCCAAAGAAAATTTCATCAAAAGTTCTTGAAAATTAAAAGATATTATACCCAAAGATTGTAGCCATTAGACTCCTAGTACAACATCAACACCACCCATTGGAATGGAAAGCATTGGGCTACTCAATGCATATTCTTCCATGGATAGCTTGATATTATGGCACTTTGTAGTGAAATTTATGGTTCTTGCACTTGCAAACATCACTTGATGCTTTGGTGTTGGATATAGGAAGTATTTCAATTCCTTGGATATCTTACAATGAATAAAATTATGGGTATTGCCTGAATCAATCAACACTATTACATTTTTCTTCTTGATATGTCCTTCTATATTGATAGTTTGAGGAGTGGTAATTCCAGCCAATGCATTACAATATATTGTCGAATTCATTTCTTGATGCTCGATGTCATCTTTCGCTTCTTGAACCTTTTTCTTATTGATATGTCCTTCTATCTTGAGAGTTTGAGGAGTGGTAATTCTTGTCAATTCTTTACAAGATATGGTCAGATTCATTTCTTCTTTCTTCGGGGTTGGTTCTTGGTTTATTTCCTCTTCTTTTGAAGTTTCTTGATCATTTTCTTCCTCCTCTTGACAATCTATGTAAAATAATTTATTCTCAGCACACTTATGACCTTTAGTGTATTCGCTATCACAACTGTAACAAAGCCATTTTTCTATTTTTTCTTCCAATTGTTGTCATGTAAACCTTGTAGGTTGTGGAAGGCTAGGAGAAAAAACACTTCCATATTTATAGTTGTGAGTGGTAGGATTCCTTGTTTCCATAATTATGCTTTCAATTTTTCTAGCCAACCTGAATGCCGTCTCCAATGAATCATGTTCCCAAAGATGAACCTCATGTTGAATGTTATCCTTTAAAGTCCCTATGAAGACATCAATCATTTTCTTCTATGGAATATCATTTACCCTTATATTCAATTTTTGGAAGTCCTCAACGTGCTCTGCCAATGAACCCTTTTGTTTGAAATTTATTAATTGGCTAAAGAATGTGTTACTATTTGTATCCTCATAATGTGTTATCATTTCTTCCATGAAAACTGACCAAGTGACAAGTGCTTTACAATAACAAAGCCCTTTATACCAAAAAAATTGATTCGATTCTAAATATAAAGATGCAATATGTACATGTTGTAACAATTGTACACCATGTAGATCAAAATATTGTTGCATCTATAGTATCCAATTTATCGGATCCTTGCCATTAAACTTCCTCATCTCGTTTTTTCTTCATTTTAGGAGTTCGATCTTGAATCTACTGTATCTCTGTAATTTAGGATCTTGAAGGTCTGGCATTGCATCCTAAGGTAGGCCTGTGAGTCCTATTTCTATCCCCATAAGTCTGATCAAGACTAGATTCTCCAAGGAAGAGTTATGTCAAATCTCCCATGATAACCTGATTATAGAATAGTTCAGTAGAGTGAACTTGTACTAAGTGCCACTTGTCGTTGTTTCAAGTCTAGGATCTCAAACCGATACACAGAAAACTGCAGCCAGTCTTATTTTTTTAACTTCTTACAACATTTCAATATGATGCTCAAATAGAAAGTTATGACGATTTTCCCATGGTAACCTGTTTGGGATGTAATTCAGGACCCCATAAAAACCCTAAATGTCTTCGAATGTATCTACGAAATTACAGTGAAACAAGATCTAAAATTCAGGCCCGAGCTTAACAAAGTTTTTGGCTCAAATTGGTTTTAAGTGCAGAGTCTGAAACTTTGTAGAAATGAAATTATAGTGAAACTTCCACAATGGCCTATTTGAGATGGAATTCTTGAGCTTTCAAAAACCCTCACTTCCTCGAATCATATCTTCGAAAATATAGCAAGACAAGCTCTAAGATTTGAACCCTAGCTTCAACATGATTATGTCTCAAATGGGTATTTTTTTTTTCAGTTTTTGCAACATCGTAGAAACAAATTTATAGTGAAAAATCCATGATGACCTATTTGGATCAACAAAACCCTCGAATCCAAAGCTTTGATACCAAATGTTATGTAACCAACTCACAAAAAGATAGAAAAGAGGGATAAACACCATAGAATTCAACCTCTTCGAGGGGGAACATCCTTTACATTACACAAATGAACAATTCTTGGCTGATACAAATGGAAAGACCTCATTTCTATATATGGGAGTCTAAGGGGTCATAATATAATCAGAGCCGACAATAATGTAAGGGCACAACAATAACAATACTAGGATTCTATGGGTCACAATAAGAATAATATGGGTCCTACATGGGCACAACAATATAATAAGGGGGTTTCACTAATAATAATAAGGGGTTACAATACTAGTATAGGGATCTAACAAATTGTATCAAGAAAAGCCTCCTCTTCCTTTGATATTAAGAACTTCATATCAACTTACTTTTTTTTCGAGATTGATATTGTGCTAGTGAGCTTGTTGGTATACTTTTACGGTTCATCAATACATAACATTATTTCATCTTAAACCTATATTCATTGCACTAAAGCCTTCCCCATTATTATCTTTGAATTCTAGTATATATTGATGTCCTACATGTATCTTATGTTACTGGTAGTAGTACTCCCTATGTTCAGGATTCACATGCAAACCTTAGCTTCCACATTTGCATTTATTATGAAAGGTCATTCTAATCCCCCTCCCATTCTGCTTCTTGTATTTCAACATGAAATTCTATGGGGTCATATTAAACATAAATGGTAGAAGAGCACTCCATAAAGCATTGCACTCTAAAAATGGATAAGAGAGAGCTATTGTAGTGTACCCCTTATGCTCCATGACATCCTTGTTTAGGAATATTTGAGGACGAAGATTCATATATGGAATACCTCTTACACATACCTAGGACTAAAGGTAGGGAGGAAAACATACAAAGAAAATAGGAAGGCTCCCAAATATATGGGAGGCGAAACCAAAATTAAGACTATGGGATCACCAAGTGCCAAGACAAGTAAAGTCCTAAAAATAAGGATATTTATTGCAACCTAGAAACTAATTAAAATTTCCATAGAAAATAACAGTAACTCTAATAGAACATAGAAATAATCAAGAAGAGGGAGATATGGGCTGGAAAAATTCCCAATTAAACATAATTACCCTTGAATCTTTGCATAAACAAATTTTATAGTGAAGACAAAAGAAAAAATTATAGAGAAATATTAAACCTATTAATGGGAAATTTAAATGTTACAACAAATCTGAATGCAAAGCCTTGAAGACTTTATTTTCACCTTTGATTGTTGGAATGTAGGATTGATATAATCAAAAGAAATTTCCATTAAAAAAATAAAAAATAAAAAATAGGAAATATAACTCGAAAAAATTATCTACCAATAGTTTTGAAAGACTCAAGTGTGTTCTTCGAATTGCAAGATAAAAATGAGCTAGAATGCATTATAAACTTATCTAGGAAGATTTTGAAATGACAGTTTAAGGTGTTGCAGCTAGGAACAATTCCATAATTAATGTGAATGGAACTAATTTTCCAGTGGATCTATAAATACCACATTAATTTTCCCCTCATGGTGTTTTCCTTGGTTGTGCATTCCCAACATAGAGTCATAAATAATTTTTTATTTTCAGCTTCCCAAGGTTATATCCTATAGTCACTATCCAACTTCATCTTTCTTCAAGACACTTATAGTTATGAGAGTTACTAATCATCATATCAAGTTTAAAATTGCATTTCTAGATGGAGGCTGCTGCCCTGTCCCATCTTCTCATTGTGTGCCTACTCTTGTCATACCCCATCATGGATACCATTTTCACCTATATTGGGATTATAATGAAGGACATGGAGGTGAGATTTAAACCAATTATATGTTCATGGATCATGATATCATTTTAATATAATCTCTATGGAAAGAATGTGGACATGTTATAAAACACATGTGTTTTTAATAATATAGGTGCATGTGCTTTTGTGACTAAATTCTTTATCCCAAGGTATATCATTCACCTCCAAGTGGATATATCAATAACATACTATTCATTTTCGATGACCTCTGATGCTCTCTTCACTAATATAACTTCATTGGGAGTAGTGTGTCAAATGGTTACTTCATTAGATAACAACACTCTCACCTTATCGTTATTTTTAAGTGGTATCTCTACAAATATGCACCTAACACCACTTTTTATACTGATTAAATTTATTTATACTATGTTCTCCTAATGATTAATTTCCTTTTGTAGTCGGATCAATTAGACTCTACATCTTCTACCTCATCTATTTGCTTGGGAGCTAGTTGATGTCCCTAGGATAAAATGTCGTCCAACCTTCTTAGGGTATGTATATGCTCCATAGAGTTTCCTTATATTTTATAATATTTTAGTCTCCCTAATTATTCATATTATATATTATTGATTAGGGTATTGTTTCATCAATAAAACATTATATCTATGCATATTATTCTAGGGAATTATTCTAGTTTGAGGAATCACACATATAGAATACAGACAAATATTCAATTATATAACAAAGAAATTAATTATTTTTTGGTGAATGTTATCCATTTGATCATATCTATGGAAAAAAATAGGTCCATTCTTAACTGAATGCGAAAATGGTTTTTCAGAAAATGACAAAAAAATAGGAATAAAAAAATATCCCCCAAAAAGTCTTGTAGCATTGATGTCTTTATTGAAGTTCCTAAGTCTACTCGTTAGAAACCCTCCGTGCACTTTAGTGATTCATTCTTACCTACTTGTTCCATTACTTAACAAGTTATTTACAAAGTAAATACTAAAAATAAACAGTAGTTCATGCTCAACATATTACTGATCATCAACTAAAAGAAATAGAAACAAGCACATAAGTGAAACCATTATTTTTGGACCAATGTCCCCAGAAAAACCCATTGCGGGAAAACTGGTACAACTATCTAAGGGTTTTATTATTAATAAATTTCATAGTACAATCTGGGTGCCAAATCCAGCTTACCCAACAGAGAATTTCCTTGGCAGTGTTACCTCTCACTATGAGACAAATGTCCTTGCTGAAACCCTGAATAAACCTTCTGGCAGCGCCTTAGCTCCAATCTACCCCAAAAACCCCAACATCTACCTTTCTAGACCGCGTCAGCCTCTTTGTACCCATTGCTAGCCATAAGTCACCCTAAATGGGCCTGCGTCATCCACAGGAGGCCTTCCGTCAGCCTTCTTGCCCTCTGTGTTAGTAATGTTGGCCTGTCTAAAGCATTGTGCAGCTCTTGGCTGCATCCACATGAGCCCTAGCTGCTATTGTGTCACTCTCTCTGGCTCCTACCATCATATCCTAACATTATCTCTGCCTCGCTATCTCTCTGTACTCAATGCCCCTCAGCTAAAACTTTGATCATTGATTTTATCTCTCTCAGCAAACCCTGCTCTAGAGAATAGAATGATTGATCATCTAGAGTGTTCTCCAAGTAACCCTCAAGCCTCCTCTTATACCTTTCTCATTGACATATCAAAAACCGAGATTAAGTCCCTAATTAACGACTAAGATTAGGTTTGGCTTCATCCATGTCTTTTGGACCATTCAAACATAGTTTTATATTAGTCCACATTAATATTTTAATTTCCCTAAGTTTAGACTTCGGGACTTCATTAAAGATATTATTTGTTTTAATATCTCCTGAATTGTTTAGAATCTGCGCAAACCCTCTCTGAGTATTAGAGATCTCATGTGCCCCAACCTCTCCACCAAATTTTGTGGCTAGAGCACATTCTGTGCTACCACAAATCAACACTCCCTCTTAGTGATGATTGTTCCCTAGTAATACTCCTCACTCAACATTACTTTGATCATCTGGCATCAATACCTATGCTCATGTTAGGCCTGCTGCCCACCATCCTTTCCACTATTGCATCCTATACTACTACCGATGGCCCTACCACTGCCAAGGTGGCATCCGTACTACAAATTCCTCTGCATCCATGATGTTGCTGGTCCTTTCTCCCAAGACTGCATCTGCACTACAACTCCTCTCATCATGTTGCATCGTGATGCCCACTACTACACTGCAACTCAGTTATTGAGAAGTAAGTAACTAATCTCCCAAATTTGACCTCTTTGTTGGGCTAGAGACCCTCCTAATGCTAAAGCTCCCTCTACCGCTGACAAGTGCTCCCTCTCTGACCTCTGCAGTGTTGCAATAACTACCTGCATTTTGCATTGTTGCACACCTTTTTGTGCCATCCTGCACGGGTACAACACTCCCGCGCCTCTCGTACTCTCGCAGCCCGCTAGCCTCACACTGACTTGGGACTCTTTCACTGTAGCTCTCTCTGCTGCTCCATATGCATCTATCTCTAACCACATCAGCCAGTCTTGCTACTCCTCTTTGGGGCTCCCTCAGCATGGTCTAATCCAAGAGGTTGGGTACCATGAGGATCCTACCCCTCATCTCTTATAGTTCGTGTGATTACAGCTGCATGTCTCCCCACTTCTTCTCAAGTGGAACATGAGCACTCATGGCACATAGAACAGACATGATCCTGGCCTTCCAGATGACAAAGTTGGATGCGTCATCCAACCTGTCCTAATCCCTCATCCCATTAATGGTCATCTCTCTGCTCTTCTTGTCGACTCCTTCGAGTCTCTCTTCTTCCCACCTAGAAGTTCTTTGTTCAACTCCTGTTGTGTCTACTTCCTACCTATAAGTTCTCTATTCGACTTCTGCTGAGTCTACTTCCCATATAGAAGTTCTTTGTTTGACTCATGCTGAGTCTAATTCCAATTTGGAAATTCTCTGTTCAACTCCTGTTGAGTATACTTCCCATATGAAAGTTATATGTTCGACTCTGGCTGAGTCTCTCTACTTCCTGTCTGGAAGTTCTCAGTTCGACTCCTTTTGAGTCTCGATTTCCCTCCTAGAAATACTTCTACATATGTCGAGATTCCCCCTATTCTGATTGTCTGTGCAACCACATCACTGATCTGGATTTCTCGGCTAGAAACCCTTCATAGCAACTCCTTCCTCCTGGCCTTGCCTTGTTAGGTACTATTTTGACTACAGTACCTCACTAGCTCCACTCTGTAACTTTCCCACAGCGTCCTGAACCCCAACAACCTAAGGGTGTGAGCTAAGCTCTGGGCAATCCTAGCACTAGCAACCCAGCCTCCTTCATCATCCCTCCTAGCTTCTGCATGGCTCTGCATGAGTCTCCCTTTGCATCCCTTAGCCTTTGTGATGCCTCTTCGTGGCTCACCCTTGATGACGCAGCCACTGCGTCACCCTTCCCTTGTTGCTGCTCTTTTAGAAATAGATTTTGTCGCTTGGGACAACACTTTTATGCTATTATTTCTCTACTCACTGATGTACTCATTTCTTGTATGATCTACAACCATGCTCTGATGCCATGTTGAAGTTTTTAAATCTACCAATTAGAAACCCTCCATGCACTTTACTGATTTATTCCTACCTACTTGTTCCGTTACTTAACAAATTATTTACAATGTATATACTGAAAATAAACACTATTACATGCTCGACATATTACAAATCATCATCTAAAGGAAATATAAATAAGCACACAAGTGACACCATTATTTTTGGACCAACGTTTCCTGAAAAACCCAATGCAGGAAAATCGATGAAACTAACTGAGGGTTTTCTTATTAAGCAATTTCAGAGTACAATATGGGTGCCAAATCCAGCTTATCCAACAAAGAATTTCCTTGGTAGTAGTACCTCTCAGTCTAAGACAAATGCCCTGGCTGAAACCCTGAATAAACCTTTTAGTAGATCCTCAGTTTCAATCTGCCCTAGAAACCACAACGTCTAACTTTTTAGACAGCGCCAACCTCTCTCTGCCCAGAGTTGGCCCTGTGTCACCCTAAATGGGTCTGCATCAGCCTCATGAGGCCCTATGTCAGCCTTCTGGTGTTTTGTCTTAGCAACACTGACCTCTCTAAAGCATTGCGCAACTCCTGGCTGCCTCTGTGTGGCCCTGTGTGAGCCCTAGCTGCTATTGCATCACTCTCTCTGACTCATGCACTGGTCTCCTGGCACTATCTTTGCATATTTTTCTTTTTGTATTCAATTCCCCTCTACTGCAACTCCGATCACTCATTATATCACTCTTAGAAAACCATGCTCTAGAGCATAAAATGACTGATCATCTGGTGTGTTCTCCAAGTGACCCTCCAACCTTCTCTTATACTTTTCTCGTTGACATATCAGCGACCAAGATTAAGTCCCTAATCAACATCTAAGGTTATATCTGGCTTGATCCATGTCTTTTGGACCATTATAACTTAGTTTTATATTAATGCACATTAATATTTTAATTTCCCTAACTTTAGACTTAGGGACTCCATTAAAAATAATAATTATTTTAATATCTCCTAAACTGTTTAGAATCTGTCCAAACCCTTTCTGGGTATTGGATATCTCATGTGCCCCAACCTCTCCACCAAAATTGGGTAGTTTAAGATCTTATAGCTTCCATAGTCAAGCTTGAAATAGAAGCTCAACTAATAAGATATTATTTTTATAATCTCATATATCTAGTCAAAATTTTGAATTGTGCCATTCCCTTTGGCCTCCTCAGTAGACTTGCTTTCAATCGTTTCTAGAGTCACGTTTAAAATTTTCTATTGGGGAAATTATCTTTCCCAGCTAATATTCTTTTTGAATCAACTCAATTATATCCTATGGAGGAGTATCAATAAGATGAGTGTCATTTTGTTGTCCCATTAACTGTTGTAGCTCATCTTTTTCCTTATTTTTCCTTTCATCTACTTTCTTCCTCTATAATTCCTTACTACCCTATTCTACTCCTCCAATTCCTAACTAATCTTTTATTCTATCTCTACCATATGGTATTCCGCTAAATGTTTATTCCTTTCCTTAGATTCATTTTTTCTTCTATGTTTCTCTCTCTTATTTGATAGCATATTCATCGACCTTGTTTCACAAAAAAAGATTCCCAGCTTGTGCAAAATATAGTGTTGTTAAAGAATTCTATTTTTGTCATGTTAGATAGACTTAAGTTGTTATTAATGTTTTATCCTAATTTATTGTTATTTACTTTCCTTCTTTACTTCCTTTTGAACTATTTATCCTTAGGTTATTACCTAAACCTATTCATCGAAAGAAAAATATTTGAATACAATGATATTAGGATTGGTAGTTATTTCATAAACTTAGCCCTACTATTGTGCATACTAAGTGAATACTTTTTCTTATCACCAAACATGGGTGCATGGCAAATTGTAGGAAAATATCTTATCATATTTGGGTACTAAACTTGCTTATAATATTTGGGTACTAAGCCCTTTGATTCATGTATATGATATTGACCAATGCCAAACCTACATTCTAGATGGCCTAGACCTTCCTGCTTGGTACTTTGGTATCTTGAAAAAATAGTATCGAAGATGAAAGTTTAGGACATGAATATTTTTTATGTGTTTGACTAAGCAAGTGTTGAAACCTTAAACAATAGTTTGATAGAAAATGTTGTTGAAAAATATTATTTTAGGAACATATTTTGGTAGAGGTGAGATGAACTAGTTGGAACATGTATCCTAAGATATGTATGATTCTCCTCAACGTACGAATTTCCAATGTATGAAAGAATTTTATTTTCTTACTTAAACAACCTCGAGCATTCCTGATAGAAAAGAGAAGAAAGAGTAACATATCATGGAACATGATTTTTTATATTTATTTTTCCACAACATATTGAATTAAATGTGGATGATTTCCTTTAAAATCTATGGACTATGACTCAATCCAAGAAAAAAATAACAGCAAAAACCACATGAAGTATGTAGGAAGCCATGTATAATCAAGGAACCACATCTATATTGAGGCGGCTAACTCAATTTTTGATATTGAGTATATTTGTAGTTATAGCTTCTCAATTGAACATCTTTCCGTGCACAATCACACTGTGAGCCAAAAGAATTCATTCCTTAGTAAATTTATAAGAATATTTCTCTCCATATAATCAACAAAACATAACAATAATGTACATATAAGGTCCCTATAAACTTGTCACAATATATCAATCTCCAAACTGACTAAAATACTTATTTTCTTCCATCTAATAACTACCTATAAATTTTCATTTGTTGTGCTAATTGGAACTTGATCACAAAATTAGTTTTGAGTAAAACATTTAATTCTATGAACTTATAATACTTCGAAAAATCCTATTGCAGAAATGACCCAATGCATTATCCCTTCACATCATTAATTGATTATTTCTTGTAGTCAGTATGTTCAATGATTCCTTTAGGTTGTTATGTGTAGGGAAACACTAGATCCCTCACTACAATTGAATGTAACTAATACCATCAAACATTATCGAAGATTCTTTCATCCATCTCTATGAAAACATTGTTACTATGTGGCATTGGTTAAGATGTTAGTCATTATTTAATTTCATGAATATCATATTCCTCGATAGAGAAACCTGCATTATAGTGATTATCTTGATATCTTTGTACCCCAAATATCTTGATGACCTACTCTTACCCCATAGTATATTGTTGTAACCTTGGTCTGATGAAATACATCTCCTAGTCTATCTTGGTAAAATGTCAACCTCATAATATACCAATAACATTATAATGACATAAAATTCATGCAATGACCTCATGCATGACAACCTTAACCATTAAAATTCATGCATAACAACAACATGAATTCATCGTCTTGAGTCCAAGTGTTGAATCATGCTATGATACCACCTTGTGGTATCATATATGACCCAAAGAGAGTGAAACTCACATTGATACCACCCTGTAACACGTCCTCCCCTCACATCTATCCGCTTTCACTTGATTACCCAAGGTAAGCATGAGATGAGGGGTTACTATGACATGACTCAACCTTCTAGATGACCGTAAGGAAATGGATTGGACACAACAAGACCTTACTGACTTCCCTCAGTTGCCATAAGACCTTTAAGAGTAACCCAACCCCTCCAGGAGTCCAACCCCTAAGATAACCTAGAATTTAAATGAATTAAACCCCTAGATTCTCCCATGGAAATGCATGCATGTGACTAGAACCCTCCAATTTCTCCCATAATGCCTCTAAGGGAGAGATTGCGGTCTTTTTCAGCCAGTTTTGTGCCAGAGACTATAGATTTAAGCCATTTTTTCAAGGATAGTCTCCAAACCACTACTCAGAACATGATGAGAATTTCCAAGACAATGAATGAAACTAAGGAAAAGCCCCTAACACAAAATTTATCAAGGGCTTGGCCTAACCAAGCCTAACCATGACAAACATTCTATGAAACCCATGATGAACATGAAGCCTACAATTCATGAATGCATATTTGAACATAGAGATATGAAAACTTATCTAAGGTTTACCAAGAAGGACCAATACATTCTCACAATATTTTTCATAACATCAATTACGTCATGCATTCATTAACCAATCATTTATCAACCCAACATGAAAAGAGCCATAACTTATATATGTCATAAAACCGTGCTTATAACCAACATAAAACTAGATAAATAAAAATGAAATATTAACCTTTAAATCCACATAATAACAGCTACATTCATTATAAAAACCAAGAGTGACTTAGATTTTATTAAACATAGGAAAAACCAACCAGTTTTTGGACTTCCATGTTCCACTCGACCATAGATTGGTTGACCGATTCTTTCTTTTAGCCAGTCACCCCCATGAAATATTCCAAGCACGAATGTGGGATCCCATGAGATGAACCAATCCAAAAAAATCAAGGGAATCCATAGGTTAAACCACCTCCACCCTCACCATAACATGATCTCACCTTCAAGATCAAAAAACCAAACTGAGCTTGGATGCCTCTAGATTCCTCTACCATACTTGAGGAATTTTCCCATTTCCACGCTTAGGCCTTACCATTTATCCTACCATTACAAATCAAGGGATTCCTAAGCCTTTGGGAATTTTTTTGATACCACCTCACTGGGATCAAAAGTCTTCTAGAAATCCAAATCACGAACCAAGACAATCCCATCACATTAGGGCCATCAAGAATTGGCAAGGCTAGGTTAAAATCCACATTCAAAGCCGGCAAATCCCATGCCAATGACAACAAGAGAACTAAATACCAACATGCACATACCATGTATATAAGATCCGGCTAGGAGATAATACATGCAACCTGTTACCTACAAGTATGCTTGTTGAATCTACTTGATCCCTTCTTTCCCTTTCTTTTCCTTTCCTTTCCTTTGTTTATTTGCTTTCTTCATTAGGGACTTTTGAGGTCTAAAATGGGCCTCCTAAGGAAATTATAAAATAATAGTGGAAACAATAAAATAAAATTAGATTACATCATCAAATTTTAGAGGGAGAAAAGAAAAAACTATTTCTTCAACTCGTATATTTAACATATCTCACTATGGATTTACACAAATTTTGAGCGAAAACACTTGTTGGATGAAAAATTGATTCCTTATCCAAGGATTACCAATGTTTCATACTTTCGATGGACCCTAGTGCATGAAAAATTAGAAATACATGAAAAATGTGATTGCAATCATGGTTTTTGATGTATTTCTCATTTTTCATGTAGCAGGGCTGATCAAAAGTGTGCAACATGGATACTCCATGGATGAGAAATTAAATTTTTCATCCAACAATTACTCCTACTTGATATTTGAGTAAAGCGTTAGGGATATAGTTGAAACTACCTATTGAAAAAGTAGTTCTATTATTTTTTTACGTTTTTGGTCTTTTACTCCAAAAATGGCGAATCGGCCTCCCATGGTTGACATCATCATTTTGAATCAAATTGGTTCTTATTAAGTTTATTTTAGTTGTACATTTTTCTTAGGAGGCCCATTTTAGACCCCAAAATTCCTATAATGCCTCCTTTCTGAGTACAATTCCAAAATTAAATTGACAAAAGGCTATGAACTAATCGTCAGAATCATTTTTATCATTGATGCCTTTAATTTCTTCAATTTCCTCTATTTTCCTTCAATTTCATCCTCCCATGCAACCTATGACCTTTCACCTTCCTTTTCTCCTAATTTCCATTATTTTCATGAATAATGTGCTAAAAATACCTTTTTTCCTTTCGAAATCCTTAGCCATTTCCTTTTTTGATTTCCCATTTTCCATAAAACCAAAAAGGGATGCTCACTAAGATATTTTACCCAACATTCAACTTGGAATAGGTGTCCCTTTCTCATGGTCTTATTTTACCTTTATGAAATTTTATTACATGAACTTTTAACCTCAGGTTGTTACACATGCTATGAATGGTACACTAGTTTTGAGGTAAGGATATGCCTTAGTTTTTGGACCTTCCCATGCAAGGAAAGCTTTCCAAGGGATGTATTTCCCAGGTGTTATAGAAATTTTGGGCAGTTCAACCCCAATCACAAATTTCCATAAACTGAGGGCTCCTAAGTCCCTAAAAGTGTTGCTTCACTGCCTAAAGGAACAAGGTCAACTGATTACATCATCTCCCAAAGTTCTCCATTAAAAATTGCTCATAAATGGTCAAAACTGGACCATACTGAAAGCTCAATGCAGGGGGTGCGATGCATATCACCTTCCCAGTGTACAAGGTGCGAGGCATACTAATTTTCTCCTCTGTAGGTTTTGATGGTCAGGAATGGACAAATGGCAGGGACCAAAATGCAAGGTGGAAGATCATGGAATCTTCCAGAAGCTTCCCCTCTGACACTTGCCACTCCATTTTTGACCAAGTATGAGTAAGAGATCATCATTCTCCAAGTGGAAGTAGGAACTATCAGAGAGAGGACACTAATCAAGATCCCATAAGATGACTCACCTCTCTGTAATCATCTATATATGGATCCCTCATCGCAGAGATCTAGGGGTTGGAATTTTGTATCTTATAGAGAAGTGTTGTTGGTTTTCTGGTGTACATTCACAGTGTTGGGTGATCTAAGCTTTGCTTGAGGTGAAGAAGGGCTTCCTAGCTGGAGGATGATGCTGGGTCAGAACATATGGTTGTAAACCTCTTGCTACTTTTCATTTTAATAAAGCTATTCTTGTTTTCTTCCATATTCTTGTATACTTGTTTATATATTCATTTATATGGTTAACACATATCTGGTCCTGTGTTATTTATGAATATAGATCTTTGTTTCTTCGATAGTAGTATGTTGCTATGATTCAACAGGCTATTTTTGAAGTTGGGTAGATGAAGAAGAAGCGGCGAAGCTCTATAAAAAAGGAGAGAAAATCAAGTGCAAGACTAATGTTGGTCTTCTTGGTTCTGCTCTTGTCTATTTTCATAAAAGAAAACAAAAGTATACTTTACTTGTTTGTTTCTAAGATAGCCACCCATCTTAGTGGGAATAGCAGCAATCGAGTGGACACTATTCCTGGTAACACCATGGGTGATGACCATGGTATAGAAGCAACCCCTAAGTGGGTTCCAAACAATGATTGGTAACCAACTGAGATGGATGATTCACCATACAGGTGTGACACAAGTGTGGTAGAAAATATTGAAGAGGTTACAACAGAAGATTCTGCTGCAGCTGCATCAGATGATACAGTCTAAGATGTTGACAGTTGTTCAGCCATAGTAAACTAACCCAAAAGTTGTCCTAAAGAATCGATGGGTACTTGAAAAGAAGGAGGATCAAATGAAGTGAAAAAAACCAGGAGTATTAGGTAATAGGGTAAAGAAAAATCCCAATTCCAAAGTGAAATGGGGTTCCAGGTGTGGAATCTTCTTCCAATTCCTCCTCTATAGCAATTAAACCTGGTGGAAGAACTTCACTGTCAAGTCCGTAAAATATTTTTGGTGTTGATGAAATTGAAGTTTCAATAGTTGTTGATGTCTGAGGGGTAACCAGTTGATTGTCTTCTAGTAAAGTAACAACTTCTGAAGGTTCAAAATCAAAGTCTAGATGTTCAGGTAAATGAACAATAGTTTTAGAAAGAGGTTACTAAACAACTTCAGGTTTAGATGTAACCTCTATTTGAACTGGGATAGATTTTGGATTAACTTTTGGTTGAACTGATTCAAGTTCAGAAGTACTTTCTTGTTGAGCAATTTCAAGTTGAGGATCAACTTGTTGTTGAATAACTTTGGTCACTATTTCAATAGGATTAATGCTATTGTCCTTAGGTAATTGTGAAACTTCTTCTTCAGGAATAGATGTACCAGAAATAGTTGGAGTAACTGGAGTCTCTGTACTTACCGAAATATATGATTCAGGTAACTTAGATGAAGAACTAGGAGTTCTTGATGTACTAGACTCAGTTAAGTGAGACCACTTTTCCTAAATTAGTGTCGCTTCGGGAGGCAAAGGCATTTTGCTCTTTATTCTCCATGAACGACAGGATATGGGTTGATGTTCCTCCATGATTGCTGATTAATTTTATTATCAAAAGAAATAAAAAAAGGGGTATACTAGGGAAAAGGTTTACAAAGAAATGGTGAACTGCAAAATACTTCCTGGCGAACTAAGAAGTACGGGCAGATAATATCCCCGAATGTTTTGTTCGATGTGTCACGGTTTACAAGGCAACCGACTTAGTTACTTAATGATGGATAGCAACCTAGAGTTGTCCTCCCATATATACCCGAAGGTACATGGAGGCCTAGTCCATATAAGCATTGTCTAATGCAAAACCACACAATGAGAGCATTCCCATATACTTTACGTATTATAACACCACCCTATATACCCGAAGGTACATGGACGAGCTATTATATACTCACATACGTGGAATTAGGTATCACACTTGGGATGTATTGTAAACAAGTTAGTGACAGATGCTTTGTTTTATGATGTCAGAACACGTCTCTAGCCTAGAACCACTAAATGTTCTCGTTAATGACAATGCTCCATTAAATAAATTGATGCTTATTTTAAGTTGATCTTGCTTAGGAATTTTCCTTTCATGTTCACCATGTGATGTATTCTAAAATTCCTAGGAATGCAACTATCGTTATAAGCATTCGTTCCATTCAATTTAATGATGAAAATCCTAGCTACTTAGGGATAGTGCAATCATGTTTCTTTTGATCAAAGAGAAAAGAGCACAATCTAAATGCAAATTCCCTACACTATTCCTATCAGCACACAAAAACTTTTTCAATGCAACATGTATGTATTTCTTTTCGATTTCCCTTAATATGAGTGAACAAAAAGGAAAATTAATGCATAATTGATCAATAAATTCTTTTCATAAAAATGACGATTTTGCGACAATTTCTTTTCAAAGAAAGGAAGACTTTACGACACTTTCGTTTTCAAAGAATTGAGGAATTAAGACGCTTTCAAAAAAAATAATAATCATATGCACACATCAACCAATTGATCTTTTATGAATCAAGACTTTACGACAATTCAATTTTCAAAGGAAAATACGATTTTACGACACTTTCTTTTGACAAAGACCAATTGACCAAAAAACTAACTTTCCACTATAGATTGAAAATTAAAAAGTAAATACATAAGAAACATTTATTAATCCTAGCCTAAGTAGGGCCAACTAAGGAGATGAAAAACTATTTTCAGAGGCAAGACATCATTCACATTCAGCAAATCATTCAAATAGGAGAAAATTGGCAAAAAACTTCAGCTCCTGGATGGGAAGTTGGCCCTAAAAGGATTAGTGCAAGCTGCAATGAGAGACAATGCACTTCAGTGCACTGGATGTATGTGGGAAGTGTATTGCAGTGCACTGTGTCCTTCACTGTGTTGCGCTAGTGACCGTAAGCCATTTTTGAAGGCAATTTGACACAGTTTTGACTCAATTTTCAATGAAATGAGACTGAAATTCAATCAATAACCACAAGTAAAGTATGTAAAATGTCTTAAGAGGCTTATAAACTACTAAGATGGATAAATGATCCCTAGCAGAGTCACCAATTTGTTTTGTGAGTTTTAGTGTCTATGGATAAATGCTTAAACCCCTAGACTAGTAGCTAAGTCTAGAACAACAGTGCGAAGCATTATCTATTTTTTCTATAACCAATAGATTAAATAAGATAGTAAAGAAACCTACTTGAAGCTTTTGCTTACTCCTTATCTCCCTTGACCAATCCTGTCACTCCTTTCCATACTTAATCCACTTGAAACATACCTGCACACAGACAAAAGACAAAAACCAATCAAAGGATATGATAATGAACTATTGATTAAACATAAAATGGAATCAAGTGCATAATACACATATGAAAGAATCAATGAACAGTACAAACATATGGAAAATGCTTTGAACACTTAATTAGTAAAAGGAAGAGTTACAACCCAGTTTGCTTGATTCAGTGTTACAACTCTAGTTCAATCCCATCCACTCCTCATAAAAAGAAAGGCATTTTGACATCATTACAATACTTGAAACCAAATCAAGTCTCATACTAACAGCATCTCCCTATAATTCAATGATTTCCATCCCCTAATCACTTATATGTGTGGTCTTTTTATAGGTGAATGAAGGAAGTTATGCCATAAATGGTGATAATGAATGCCCTCCCAAACTTAGGATTCAGTTCCATGGATGAAGGGATAAAGAGATTGATGTTTCTTAACTCCCTCCCTCATCCAATTGTGAGCCCAAAGGAGTGGATAGCCTTAGGAAACTTCTAGAGGCATACTATGGATAAGAATATTTCAAACCCCAATGCAGATTTCACTCAAATTCAACCAACATAGGCTAAAGAGGGCTCAAGTGCACTGCAATGCGCCCTTGCAGTGTACTAGGCTATAGTATAGTGCACATTGATAAAGGCCTGCTTGCGCTGATCTTCTTAGAGGCAGTTTTTAGATGATTTCAGTCATTGAATCTCTTGGGAAGGAGACCTTCTTGATTGTTGACTTGATTTAGGGCATGTAACGATTGAATTAGGGTTTGATCGGTCCTAATAGTATTGATCTGTAAGTCAGGGTTGATGTACCTAAATGGATCTGTAACAACCCCGCCTGAACATTTAAACCTGTGATTAAGTCTTAAAGAATCATAATTCACCATAATTAAAACCCCTGGGCCCCATCGTAGCCCAAGATTTTATTACCCACGCACCGCCCTCACCCAATTACCATCTGATCACCGTCCCCCTCATCCAATGGTCCATATTCATATCGTCCGTGCCCGATGGGCGATCGTTACCTGCTCGATAAAGCGGTTTTCCCCCGAACGCCAAAGACTATGTGCCAATCACTAGAGTAGATCTGGTGACCCCTCCCAAATACCACCCTCACCTCATAAGTAGTGCAATGACCCCCAATACCCTCTTCCCGCTCAACCCAATAAACCACCTGGTATCCATAATATGAATTTCCGCACCAAATTTAAAAAGTTGCCCGTTAAACCTTGAAAACCCTCGTTTTCATTCCTTTTGCCCATTCCACAGTAAAACCTATCAAACCCTTCGATGCCACCCTGAACCTCTGCAACACTATTCAACCTCCGGTTCCTTTCAAAACATTTCCACGACTCCTTCCTCATATATCCCTGTGCAATAAAGCCATGAATTGCTTCCTTCCAACCTATTTTTTATTAACAGATTGTTGAATTCTGTAGGTAATTAACAGAAGACCAGAGCTTGGATAAACAATTTTGATACTAGTCATAAAAACATGTTTAATCTAAGACTTGACAAGAAACCTATTCAAAAACCTTCATTGAAAAGAAGAAAACATTCACAGAGAAGCATTGGCTGTTGAAACAGAGGAAACAGACAAAGTATACAGTTATAAGGAAAACATATAAAACATACATAAAGTTTACCAATATCCATTAGCATATGTTGATACACACAAAAAACTAAATAATTTATTGTTGAAATACACATAAACAGTTAAAATGTATAGTGAAAGGAAAAACACAGTAAAGGATATTGACAGGTCATCAAAGTCAAAGACTATCAGTGTAAAAGAGTATCAGATGAAAGCTTGAAGTAGATGAAGCCTCTAGCATGAAAGTTCAAACAACAAAGAGCATACAGGGCTAAAACCAAACCATAAAGGCCAGTAGCACCAAAATAAATGGGACAACATGAAAGAAGTTCAATAGTTGTCTCTATCTTCTTGCAAGAATATATTTTGATTTCCTAGATCAAATTTCAAGTTAGTTTGAGATATTTTGTAATAAAAATTTTGTATAAATACTTCACAATTGAAAGTATCTGAGGTGGATTCTTAGACATTTCTATAGAATTCTTGATCAAAATATTGTAAAGCTATTGGATCATTGACTGAGGAAACAAGCTGGATTGATTAATAAAGACCAGATATTTCAAAGGATTCATGTGTTGAGTGAAGTGCAGACAAGTATTTTCTCGTGTTGTTGTTATTTTTCGCAAGGTTTTCCACAATCTTTAATGTATTTATGAAATTGTATGCTATAACTGGAGTATTATCTCAGAATTTGTATAATTACACTCTATTTTAATAGTTAGGCATATAAATATTTTCTATTGATATCTAAGTTAAGGAATTTTTAGTTACTCCTTAGTTTAGGCTGCCTCTTTATAATCTATAGCAAAGGATTCTTAATTTTCCTTTATTTTCGATTACCCTCTATTCCTCGTTTAAGTCCCGATTTGAGAATTCTTAATTTCTCTCTCACCTTGATTCAAACATTCTCACCCCTCTGGCCCCAAGACTTGCACTTTACTCTATTAGCTTTCCCTTTTAACATTCCCTTTATGAGTTGATCTGGTTTTGTTGCCCTTCTATTGACTCCATAGCCCAATGGTCTAAAGACATCATTATGTCCATCTATTTTAAGGATCCCACCATCCAATATTGAATATAAATAAAAAACCCCATGAAAATTCATAACTAGCATGAAATCCCAGCAAACAAAGCTAAATCGTATAGAAAGAGCCCTCTCTGAGCCTAGGTTGGCTAGAGCCTATGCCCATAAGTTGGTCTATGGTTACCTCGGTCATTTTATTTCTTCTAATAACTTCTAGAGAAAATTGTTGGGTTGTGCAATAGGTATAGATTTAAACTTGATTAGACTATCTTTTTCCTCCTTTTTATGCATTTGTACCATGATGTAATAATGTTTTGATAAGATTTCGATAGAAAATGAATGAAACTGCTTCTGATGCGATTTGACTATCAAAACTAACTTTTTTTGGTTATTATGCAAAAATTGGCGAATGGAACAGTTGTTGTTCAAACTATTGAACAACAAAGGATAAATAGAGGAAAACAACACGCACCTTGTGCGGTCAAATCAAGAAGTGAATCAGCAGGATCAGCACATGATAGAAGACTGTCTAATAATAGCATTTAGTTGTGAATTCCTCGGGATCTCCTGATCTTGAGGAATCACATTTATCTATTTTCCTCTTTGGCTATAAGAGGGTAAAGACACATAGAATAAAGGACTTAGATTTTCTCCTTTTACTTCAGCTTTATTTTTAATATATAGAGCATTATTCTGAAAGACATTGTGTTGTAATGACATTTGAATGTGATGAATAATATATAATTCACAGTGCTATTCATTTACAAGATTATGAAGTAATCAAGTAGTAATCACTTGTGGCTTGGGCCTGGTCATTGGTGGATTTCATTTTTGTTCCTTGTTTTATAGTTTACCTTTCTACAATTTAATTACTTTGTTTTATAGTTTTATGTTTGATTTACTTTTACTAGTGTTGAGTTTATGTGTTAATTGCGTTGGTTCTTATTTCTATTGATTGTTTCATTTATCTAATATCGTGGATTGATTTGATTGATAATTAAGAATCATTTCTTGTTAATTGAATGTTAGAGTTCTATTGATTATATCATATGTATTACTTTTATGCATAAGTCTAGATTCAGTTGAAAGAGCTTTGTTATCACTACGGTGCACTCGGTTGATGTATTGCAGTTAGAACTTTTGATTAAGATTGGATTGTGATTTCAATTAAGATCGAGTTTTGATGTTTGAATAAGTTAATTTCCTTGAAGTTATAAGTTGGTAGTTTATGGTTTGATCCATTTACTCTTGTATTGAAGTCAATAAGTTATTTTAAAGCATTACTCTCTGTAGATTCAACGATTTACATCACTTCCACATATTGTGTACACTGTTGAAACAAAAAGACTTACCCAGGTTGATAATTAATGTGAGGCATTTAAGAGTTATAAAAGACACCTTATTTGCACACAAAATTTTGGCGTCGTTGTCAGGAAGAGGGTTTCCATTTTATAAAAGGTGATGTGTGTTTTATGTTTGTGTGCTATGAAAGAACTGGGTATTAAAAAATAGAAGGTAAGAACCTGTGTACAAGTATGTAAAGTTCTTGCTCCCTCGGCTGCTTTTCAGCACAATTGTGTAGGAATAGATGTTTGATGTGTGTTTTTTGTCAAAGAACTGGGTATTAAAAATGGAAGGTAATAACCTTTGTACGAGTAAGTAAAGTGCTTTCTCCCTCACCTACTTTTTAGAAAAATTGCGTAGGAATTAATGTAGAAATAAATGTTTGAATTTTTGCATGAATGACTAAGAAGAAAAGAGTACAGAAAGATTTAATTTCTCCACCCAGATCTAAAAAATACAAGGGATCGGTACCCCTTGGACAATCAACCTTTATTGATGAAATCATAAGGAAAGATGAGTCTCAGTCATTAGTAGGACCTCAAATCGTTGCTACAAGAAATCCTACTGTACCCCTTCAGGCCGCAGGATCACCATCTGCAGCTGACACTAAGATTCACAGCAAGACCAAAGGGTCTAAACAGAGTTTTCAGAACACTAAAAATTTGCAGTTTAGCCCTTTACAAGAAGGGAATTCTTGCAACCCTTGTGAAGGAGAAGGACAAATAGGTAGTGCTCAAAAGATTAATTCATCAGAACCCAAATCTCCTGAAGCAGTAGTTGAATAGAGGAAACCCAATATTCCAGACCAAGGTAGTGCTATTAAAATAATTTTAAATTCCTTTCTAACTCCCCTAGAAATAAGGGTCCAACCCCATAAATCCTTGAAGAATATTCGCATATTTTTGACCAAATGGCCAATAATCCACAACAGCCTCAGACCTCCACATTACAATACCCTATTCTTAATACAGTTGTCAATGCTCCCATTAAGGCTATGCCATTACACAATATTCATACCTTCCATGGGTTAACTTCAGAGGATCCTAATGCATTCCTTTTTGAATTCAATGTTTTATGTAGGGGATATGATTACACTACTGACCCCCAGAAACTGAAGCTATTCCCATCTACTTTGAAGGGAGTAACTCTATGTTGGTTTATGGGGCTTGGTGGAGGTATTATTAATTACTAGGACCAAATGAAAACAACCTTTCTAAAGAAATACCAAGATTATTGCTGAACTAGAGAATTGAAGGATGAAATCTTTCAATTGGTAGCTAAGACTAATGAGACTCTTGAAGAATACGTAGAATGTTTTCAATATAATCTGCAAATATCTCCTTATCCAAATTTTCCTCCTGAAGTTCTTAAAACTACGATGATCAAAGGTATAAAAGACCAATGGGTAGAAACATTAAATTTAATGGGGACGGGTGATATTTATCAAGAGGATTATGACAATATTATACAATTATGCATCAGGAGTTCTAGAGGCAGTACAAGGTTGAAACCAAGCGGGCATGATGCAATCACTAGAGACAACAAAGCCTCAGGAGGAAGCATTACATGAGCTGAAATTGGAAATATTCTGGAAGATTTCAAGACTGATATCCTGGGGACCCTGACTAGACAATTGGATATCATGCAAGGAAAACAAAAGTAGGCCAAAGAAGAACAAAATCTAACTATTTTTTGTCCATGCTGCAGAAAGAAACACAATCATCGAGAATCTCCATTAGATATGATTCAAACATGTGCCATTTGCACTAAGGATCACACTACAGAAAGTTTCCCATCGCTTCCTGGATTGAAGGCAGTCTTCAGGCAAGCAGAAGAGGAAGTGGAAGCACTATATCTGATGAACCAATGCCACCAATGGGAAACACATATGACATATATGCCTATAGAACCACCTTCATTGTTTCCTTCTTTGCAATTTAATTCTCAGTAGTATTCAGGAGCATCATGATAGAACTAGCCACCTTTCTCTACTTGGCCACCATAAGCATTTTCTATGCCACCATGGACTAACCAATAAAATCAAAATAATAATTGGCCAAATTCCTCTTTCCCTCCACCTTTCTAGCAAAACACCCCCTATTCCTCTCAATGGTCTCCTTCTACCTCGCAAAATCAAAACTGGCAACCAAATTGGCAATGATCCACCAACCAGCATATGGGAACAGTTCCTATGGCTCAACCAACCTTACCAGCACCTTATACGTAGTAGCAAAATCCTCAACCTAATATACGGTTGCAAATCCCAGCTCAATCCAACCCAAATCCTAACAACAGACCAATCCAGTCAGTCCAAATTATTGAAAGTATAAACCCTAAAGTTCAGATGAGAGAATGTAATGAACTTAAGTTAAAATTTGGTTGCGTAATTGCTCTAGATGAGGACAAAAATCTGCAACCTGAGGTTAAGGAAATGCATCTAAATAAGCCTTCGACTATAGATGACCAACAAATAAAACAGGGAGGAGATACAATCAAGCAGAAAGATCCCAAGCAAATTATAACTACTTCTCCCTTGTTCCCAGAAAGATTGATAATACCTTGACCAATTGAATATCCTGACTTTGATCTTCTTGGTGAACTAAAAAATCTCTGTATAAAGATACCCCTCCTCCAAGCTATTCAATAAATTTCGATATATGCTAAGACTATTAAAGAATTGTGTCCAAAGAAGTCTGTGAGGAAAACAAAAATAACACCAACTGTCCATGTCATCGGAACTTTGTTTGATTTATTACTAGGAAAAGAGATGCCTGTAAAATACGAAGACCTGGGAAATCCCATTGTCACAGTACAAATAAATGGTTGCTCTTTTCCCAATGCTTTAGTTGACTTAGTGGCAGCCATTAATATTCTTACAATAGAAACTTGCGAAGTGCTTGGCATCACAGCCTTAGAACCAACCACTACCTTATTGGAATTAGCAGACCATTCAGTAATTAGGTCAGAAGGAACATTACAAGATGTGATGGTTTCTGTGGACTTGTTGGAATATCTGGTAGACTGTTTGATTCTTAACCCTAGAAATTGGCTAGATGGACATCCCTTAATACTACGAAGGCCTTGGCTAGCAACATTCGATGCTTATATAGGCTACCAAATAGGCAATATGACCATAACTAGAGGAAATGATGTAAATAATTTAGCTAAAGGATATTGTGAAAGAAGAGCGTAAAAAACTATTAGATGTGAATTTTATCTATCCTATATCTGACAGTAAATGGGTTTCTCCATTAGCAGTTGTCCCTAAAAAGAATGGAAAATGGTTGATATGCGTTGACTACAGAGAACTCAATGAAGCAACACAAAAAGACCATTTTCGCCTTCCATTTATCGACCAGGTCCTAGATACACTAGCATGAAAGAAATTCTTCTCTTTCCTGGATGGCTTCAGGGGCTGCAACCAGGATAAAACTACTTTCACCTGCCCCTCAGGAACATTTTCTTACAGGGTACTGCCTTTTGGATTGTGCAATGAACCTGCTATATTCTAAAGAGCCATACTTGGTATTTTTGCAGATTTGGTAAATGAACAATTGGAGGTGTAGATGGATGATTTCACACCCTATGGAGATGACTTTGATTAGACATTACAAACATTGGAGAAAGTCCTAGATCAGTGTATTGCTACTAGACGATGCTTAAGCCATGAGAAATGTCATATGATGATGAGAGAAGGTCTAATTCTAGGTCAATACATTTTAGCAACTGGAATTCACGTAGAACGAACAAAGATAGAGGTAATCCTCTTATTAGCCACTCCTTGCACTCAAATAGAGGTACGTAGTTTTTTGGGATTTGATGGATATTATCGTAGATTTATAAAGAACTTTTCACAAGTTGTTGTGCCTTTATATGCCTTGATAGGAAATGTTAATTTTATATGGACTGATAGATGTGACACTGCCTTTACATATCTGAAATGGTTAGTATCGACAACACCAGTGTTACGAGGCCTGAATTGGGACATACCTTTTTAGATTTCATCAGATGCATCAGATAAATCTATTGAAGTTGTTCTTGGCCAAGAAGAAGACAAGGAACCCTACATTATATATTATATCAACAAAAATTTAACTCCTGCTGAGTTGAATTACACAGTTACAGAAAAAGAGTTTCTAGCTGTCATTTATGCTATTAACAAATTTAGACACTATATAATTGGATACCCTGTAGTTATGTATACTAATCACTCTGCTATTAAATATTTAGCCAATAAACCCATTACAAATGGAAGAGTGGCTCGTTGGTTACTAATTTTGCAGGAATTTGACATAACTATAAGGGATCGACCAGGGAAGAATAACCTCGTGGCCAACTTCCTCTCCTAAGTGCCAAGAATAGATGATATAGTGGCGGTGGTGGATCAGTTCCCAGATGAACATTTGTTTTCTATGATCGTAAAAATGCCATGGTATGCAGATGTAGTGAATTTCTTAGTAGCAGGAAAATTGCCCAAACATCTGACATCCAAAGAAAGGAATTTGATTGTGCAGCATAGCACTTGTTTCTCCTAGATCAGAGGATACCATTTCCACACAGGAGTTGATATGCACATCCACAGGTGCATCAGGGAGGATAAAATTTATGATATCTCAAAACCCTGCAATGATGGACCTTTCGGTGGACACTTTGCAGGTCGTAGAACTGGACATAAAATTCTACAGATGGGCTACTATTGGATCACTATTTTTAAAGATGCTAAGAAATTTGTCCAGGCATGTAATAGTTGTCAAAGGATGGGTCACCCTAGCCAATCTAATGAAATGCCCCTCCACCCACAGCTTCTATAGAACCCTTTGAGTGTTGGGAATTAGATTTTGTTGGGTCATTCAAACCACCATCCAACCAGAAAAAGTATATATTGGTTGCAACGGATTACGTAACTAAGTGGGTGGAAGCAGTAGAGTTAGCAAGAGCAACAGAGGAAACTGTTATTAGTTTTCTTTTCAAAAGAATTTGTGTGATATGGCTTACCCAGGGAAGTAATTACTGATGGGGAGCCATAATTCATGGGTCACAAGATTGCTACTACACTGAAAAATTATCACATCACACACAAAATTACCTCCTTGTATCACCCACAGGCGAACTAGTAGGTGGAGAGCACCAACAAATTTATGGAAACTATTCTAACAAAGACTATCTCATCACGTCGACAAGACTGGAATGCTCGACAGCTAGAGGCCTTGTGGGTGTATTGCACTACTTGGAGAAACACTACTGGATACTCATCATATCAACTAGTATTTGGTAACGAACCCATTTCTCCCATAGAATTTGAGATACAAACACTAAAGATAGCCCAGGAAATAGGACTTGATTTAACTGAAGCCCATGTTAATAGGTTATAGCAAATGAATGAATTATATGAAATTTGGTTACTACCTCTATAGCATATGACACTTATTCAACAACAAAGAGCCAAATGGCATTATGCCCTAATTAAGAAAAAGAAATTTCATGAGGGCGACTGGGCACTTCTTTACGATTCCAGGTTACAATACTTCCCTGGCAAACTATAGACTAGATGGTTAGGACCCTATGAAATAAAGCAACTACTCGAAAATGGCACTCTTATGCTGGCCACCATTGATGGGTTCGGTTCTTCTTTTAAGAAAATGGGCATCGGGTGCGCCTCTACCAAAAGTCACTGACCAAAGAATCCTTCTATCAACAGATACGTGAGGAACCCACCATGCAAGTTTTAGTTGCAGAAGTAAATCCTCTGGCAGCTCCATCTTCATAAATTTTATTTCTTCTCTGTAAAATATGTAAATATGGTTGCTGATTTGATTTTCTTTTCATTCTTTTGTTATTTTTCTCTGCTTGTTTTGCTGTTCAATTTATTGAACAACTGTTGTTCAATCTATAACAACATTTTCTTGTTTTTTGTTGTTTTGTTGTTCAATTTATTCAAAAGTTGTTGTTTAAACTATTGAAAAACATTTCTTGCTCTTTGTCATTTTGCTATTCATTTAATTGAACATCTATTGTTCAATCTACTAAACAACACTTTCTTGATTTTTGTCGTTTTGCTGTTCAATTAATTGAACAACTATTGTTCAATCTATTGAACAACACTTTCCCTGTTTTCGTTGTTTTTCTGTTCAAATAATTGAATAGCTGTTGTTCAACCTATTGAATAGCTATCACTCAACCTATTGAACAGTTGTATTCAGCCTATTGAATAGTTGTTGTCCAATCTATTGATTTGCACTTTCTTTTCCTTGTGTTGTTTTGCTGTTCAATCTATTGAATAGCTGTCATTCAATCTATTGAACATCATTTTATTTCTATTCATTGTTTTTCTACTTAAATTATTGAACAAATTTTGTTCAATTTCGTGAACAACTGTTGTTCAACCTATTGAACAACACTTTCTTTCTTTCCGTTGTTTTGTTGTTCAATCTATTGAAAAACACTTTTTCATTTGTTTTGTTGTTCAATCTATTGAACAATTGCTATTCAATTTATTGAAAAAAACTTTCTTTCTTTTCAATTCTTTTTCTTTTCAAACTATTGAACAACTATTGTTTGTTTAATTGAACAGTTGTTTTTCAATCTATTGAACAACACTTCTTTTCTTTTTGCGTGGTTTTGTTGTTTGTTTAATTGAACAGTTGTTGTTCAATATATTGAACATCACCTTTTTTTCTTTTGTGTTGTTTTCATTTAATTGAACAGTCATTGTTCACTCTTTTGAACAGCCTCAGTCGAACCCAATTGAACAACAAATTGTTTCTTTTGTGTGATTGCTCTTCGCTTATCTCAGCCCCATTTTTCTTTTGTTTTTCATTTGCTTTCATGGAATGAAGTACGCTACTTTTATGAGGAAAAAGAATTTATGGATTCTATTGAAATGAGTTAATACCATTAACGTTATGATCTTTAATGGGACAACTTCTTGATGATATATTATTTTCAAGAAAAGCGACACAGTTATTTATATACTATACTGTATCGTTTTCTGTTGTACATGATACTGATTGATCATCTTAAAAACCATGCTGGTTCCACCCTTCCTAGTTATAATCTTCTCTGTCTATAACAAATAAGACTATGGGTATACTTTTCTATTGACATGTTCAACTTCTTCCACCATCCCCGCTCTTAAGGAGTATTGAGCCTCCCTTTATTTATCACAAAAATGTGTAAGAAAAAAAAAATTGTTTTCGGTTGAGGATAGGGGGTCTCATTACGAGCCAGATTACCATGTTCATAAGGCTGTAGCAAAGTGACATTCCCACTATGGCCACCATACTAGGGTTATGATCTATTGGATAGCCAAAATATCCTTGAAACAAGAGGTCTCATCATGAGCTGGCCTGATCACTTTTGCTACATCCCAATGAATGGAAGTGTTGTTATTTGGTTACCACGCCAGCACACTGATCTCTTCTGTAGAACAACATTGGAACTCTCCATTTATAAATTGAGGATCATGGCTCGTATGGGTTCAAAATCAACCCTGCCGAGGCTATGGATGCCTACTGGTAGCAGAGGCTCTACTTATGGTATTGAAGTTATATATTATCATCAATTACTACTATAATGCCCTCTTCTTACTCTTTCTCTTTATTGGAGAAATTATTTCCTTAATTTTCCGTTGTTTTGAACCATTATGCATGAGATAATGTCTTTCAAGCAATCGTATCATTCTCAGCTAGAATACCATCAACAGAGTACCTTTTTGGCATATTGTTGTCCTTTTCTTTTTTTCATAACTTATCATCAACCCAATGCGTCCTATCTCTTACTCATAAATATCGTTACACACTCCACTCTCATTATAACCATACCTCTTGCCATCATATCATTGATATGCGTACTCTGCTTCATTTACCATCGTACTGTTCATTCCTTTGCCTTGCTGTCAAAACAACATTTTCCCTATCTACTTGGTCGTAGGTGAACTCTCTTTTAAGGAGGGGGAATGATTTGCATTATGCATTTGCATGCGCTACATTTATTCCACTTATTCGACTTGATATGCTGCTATGATATACCATGATCAAATGACATCTAGCAGTATGATAGTCCTTGAATTAATATTATTAATTCTCATGGAAATTCGACTTAACATCATGTAATTTAGTTGTTACATCTACTTGTTGTTCTATTTCACCAAATAAATTGATATTCTCTGTTGTTTCTTTACTGTTGTGTTAATCCTTGAAATTATAGGACAAATATTGGAAGAATTCAAGCATTATGTGTGGGAAATTAGTTCGCCGAGAACAATTAGTGGTGGAGATTTCTGCCAAGGCCAGGGAAATTGTGGTGCATGCAGGATGGATATCATATTTCACCAGACTTCATGCCCCTAGTGAAGAAATTGCTATCGAGTTTTTATAGCACTTACAAGATGGGCAGTCCACAGTACAAAGTGTAAGAGTAACAATATCAAAGGCTCTGATAGCTGAAGTTTCCAGGCTTCCACCAGAATGAGAAGTATGGCCTCAAAAGCATATAATGTTGCATGACACGGTGGAGATTTTCAAAGATGTGGGCAAGGAATTAACACGAAAAAGGCAAGGGCATTAAACCATCCTCTCTGGGACAATCATGGTGTGAATTAGCAAGTGTCGTTTAGAAGTACATCACCTATGATGCTCGTCGGGATGTTGTAAAACCACGAAAACTTAAACTCTTAGTTGTTTTAAAGTAGAAGCTCACTGTTAATTTACCATTTTTCTTGAATTCATTATTGCATGACACAACAGATATAATAACATAGGCTAGATATCTTGAGACTGTAGTTAGTCATCATGGTTTAATTAGATTGATAGTTAGCCATATTCTTGCCCAACAAAATTTAATTTGGGACAATTTTATAGCACTGTTAGAGATAGGGGAAAACCCTATAGTCCAAACCCCTGCAACCGTGGAAATTGAACAACAAAACCTTGTTCCAAGGAGAAAACAAATTTCTCATACAGTAGCAGGACCCCATAAGCATAGGCATTCATCAAGGCTAAACCCAGTTTAGAGGACTTTTGTAGATCCTCAGGGTAGCGTCGAATAACTGACAAAACCAACAAGTCCAATCACTATGGTGGACTCTGAACTAGAATAAGAGGAAGAAGGTAATTTCTAAGCATAACTAGGGGAAGAACCTAGTTATGAACAAGAATAGAAGAAGGAACCCAACTCTTAACTAGACTGGGAGGAAGAGCCTAATTCTGAATTAGAACTTGAGGAAGAATACAATTTTGATCCAGAACAAGATGAAGCACAACGTTTTGATGTTGAACCATAAAATGAAGAAGGGCCTCCTCAAACACCACCTATGAGGCCCCAAGACAATTGTTTGTAGGAATTTGAGGAAGGGATGGCCCAGGTTCTTGCAAATTTGAATGCATATATGCAACCTAGAGAATCACTTGACCAGAACCTGATTGAAGTCTAATCCTTAGGATTCTAGTCACACAGAAATTTTACCTTCCCCAAAAGCTGCAGACCAGGAAGAGGAAGTAAACGCAGAAGTCATTCACAAATCTGATAACTAGTTAGGTGACATGGCTATATTGGAACATAGCCATGACAAGCACCAAGAACCCTTAGATATAGAGGGTATTGACAAACCCATTCTTACAAAGGAGGATCCTCAAAAAAAGTGAGTAGCTGAAACAAAACTAAAGAAACTGAGGAAGAAATACCAAAAGCTTCAAAAGAAAATTATAAGGCTACGTCAGAAATTGAAAGAAACTGCAAATAGACAGGCCCAATGCACTACTCTTGAGGTAGTCATTGTGGCCACATAAATAGAAATATGCGAGGGCAGGGCAACACAAACCCGGACCAAACCTATTTATATTTAAACAATAGCCACCCAAACAAATTTGCATGTAGGCTTAATGGATACAACTGTTCATATGGAGGGTTGGTCCTCCCACAATAAAAGAACTCAGACCGAGAGTATACCCTCTCACAACACAGGCACCCAGACAAAAGAAATAATCAACAACACTCCATCATGCAGTGATCATATTCTTTCAGAATTACAAGAGGAGCTAGCACGAGCCTAGATTGCTTTAGAGCAATGTTAGATGGAGATAGTTCCTCTGCAAAGGTATCAAGAGTTGCAAAAGAAATGTAGAGAATTCACCATAACTGAGAATGAAACTTTTGATAATTTTAGATAGGAGGAAGAAAAGCAGAGGAAAATAAAATCCAAGCTAAATAAGGTCATGGGCCAAGTCGATGCTATTTTCTCTTTCTACTCTGATGTCTTATCTTGCAGGTCTCTTGCCACAAATTATTTTCTGTTTTTATTAGAAAGATATTTAATGTTGAGGATTAAAGTTGTTAAGGCCGACAAGTCAGTTGAATTCAAGACAACTAATGAATTCATAAATTGTTGTAAGGAGCATGGAACAAAGGTCCAATGTCTCCTCTATGAATTCTATTTGCACAAATTTGTATTAGAAGGGGAGGTGGATAATAATCCTAGCCCTTTTGTAGGGGATATTCAGTTCCAGGTCTTTATTTCCTCTTTTAGTAAACCAAATCAAGTGGTCCAAGGCTTATAACACCTTTCAAAGAAAAGAGCATGGACTGGATTTGTGGGTAAGGAGCAAACCTATGCATCCCTTGCAAATTTTGATTAAACATAAAAGGCTTATGACACAGGAGGGTGTAACTAAGATTTTGGGGCCTATACATAAAGAAATCATGAAAACAGGAAGGGAATATTTCTTATCCATTCAAGAAAGATCCCTACTTGCATCCAAACAGAGATGGACAGTCTCAACCAATAGTGTCAGGGATAGAGAACCATTTAATTACATGAATTTTAAAGTTGCCGCAAGTCATTTTGTTACATACAATAATATTATATTGAGGGAAGGACCATATTGGCTGGGATGTCGATTTAGGAGTGCTATTATTTGGTACCCATTTGAAGGATACCGTTTTGATTATGAGTTGCATGAAGGTCATGAAGGGACAGCCTTTGCAGATTTAATACAAAAGCACGATTTTAGGTTAGATACATAAAAAGTCTTTCCTACTTACTCTTTAAGTACATTACATAATAACTATTTATGTTCACGAGGACATGAAACAAGGTAAGCAGGGGAGAATGTTGGGTTGTCCAACAAGTATAAATTTACCCTTGATTACACTATCTTTTTCCTCCTTTTTATGCATTTGTGCCATGAAGTAATAATGTTTTGTTAAGATTTTGACAGAAAATGAATGAAAGTACTTATGATATGATCTGACTATCAAAACTAACTTTTGTTGGTTATTATGCAAAAAAATGGTGAATGAAACAGCTGTTGTTCAAACTATTAAACAACTAAGGCTAAATAGAGGAAAACAATGTGTTCCTTGTGTGGTCAATTCAAGAAGCGAATCAGGAGGATTTGCACACGATAAGAGATTGTCTGATAATAGAATTTAGTTGCGAATTCCTCAAGATATCCTAATCTCAAGGAATCGTACTTATCTCTTTTCCTCTTTGGCTATAAGAGGGGAAACATGCATAGAATAAAGGACTTAACTTTTCAACTTTTACTTTAGTTGTAATTTTAATATATAGAGTGTTATTCTAAAAGATATCGAGTTGTCATGACATTTGAATTTGATGAATAGTATATAATTCACATTGCTCTTCATTTACAAGATTATGAAGTAATCAAGTAGTAATCATCGAGGGCTTGGGCTTGTTCACTGGTGGATTTAACTATCGCTCCCTATTTTATAGTTTACCTTTATGCAGTTCAATTACTTTTTTTTATAGTTTTATGATTGATTTACTTTTAACAATGTTGAGTTTGTGTGTTCATTGCAGTGGTTCTTATTTCTCTTGATTATTTCATTATCTAATATCGTGGATTGATTTGATTGATAGTTAAGAATCATTTCTTGTTAATTTAACACTAGAGTTCTATTGATTATATCATATGTATTACTTTTATGCATAAGTCTAGATTCAGCTGAAAGAGATATGTTATCACTATGGTGCACTCAGTTGATGTAATTGCAGTTAGAACTTTCGATTAAGATTGAGTTTTCATGTTTGAATAAGTTAATTTCTTTGAAGTTATAAGTTGGTAGTTTATGGTTTGATCCGTTTACTCTTGTATTGAAGTCAAAAAATTATTTTAAAGAATTACTCTCTGTAGATTGCACGATTTACATCACTTGCACATATTGTGTACATTCTTGAAACAAAAAGACTTACCCAGGTTGATAATTAATGTGAGGCATTCAAGAGTTCTAAAAGACACCTTATTTGCGCCCAACAAAAATTGTGAGTGATAACAACATGGAAGGATTTAAATTAAATATGAATAGATAAAAAGTAATGATAGATATCTCTACTAAACAAATAGAAAGTGCATGGACAACACTATTTCTAACCAAAGGTGAAAGTGAGGAATGATAAAAAAAGTGTGCATGTTTGTTAAATCACAAGTCAAGAAAGGTTTCTAAGGGGACTCACGAATGTGAGCAATAGTATAATTTCTTGATATTTTCAAACTATTATTCACATCTCTAGTTTGAATGTCAAAGGATATTCATAAGAAAATTATTGTAATAGGTTAAAAACTAGAAGCTCAACAATTATATAGGAGTTTAAAGGTCACCTAGAGTAAACTCTAATGAGTCACAGTAGCCAAAAGGCCAAGGCCCACAAATAAACTTACAACTAGAAACATACCCTTTGAACAAGTAGTTAACTTTGTTGGAATCATAATCTATTTTCATATGTTAACAAATAGAATGTTTTTAGCTAGTGTAGAGATATACTTATAAAATATTCTCTCCTCTACTAGTTCCTTTGGTTTTTGTAGGCATGGAATTATAAATTATGGACTATTCACTTATTATAGTGTTTATTCCCACTTACTTTATGCTTGCTAACAACTTCTATGAAACATGGAGCTTCTTTATAGCTTGCAGAGTATTCTCTATTGCTTAGATATTTTGGTTATTCATATACATCAACAATGGATTATTCCTTCTTTCTCCATATGGATAATATTGTTTTATTTCAAACTTTTTGGGTTTATGGAAAGGAATTGCTCTTATTAATTATATTGTTTTATGTTAGAAGGGAATTTAAAGTTTTGGATTGAGGCTAACTTATGATAATCATGGTGGACTATTCTCCCTATTATCATTTTTACTATTGTCCCTTACTACTATTAGCTATGATTATATTAGTTGTATTTCATAATTATTTTACACACTACATATTAGTTATCTTTCATTTCGACTCATAAGCCAAAAATTACAATAGTTGGTGTCACAAATAGGAGGGTTCACCTTATGAGAGGGATTTTTAATTAGGAGTTTTCACCTTTTCACCTACACTCTTGTGTGGTTGGCAAGGTTCATTTGTCAATCCTTCTTATAATATATTTTATATACCTTCAAAGTATGGAGGGTTTGGCCAATTATATTATGACATGGCACATGCATTCATGGGATACTAAAAAATAGCTATATTCACTAGATATTAAACAATACCTCCTAATAAGATTTTGTTGAACTCCTATCTTAGTACATCATTCTAATTAAAAACATTTATTCTCACTAGATATCCTAGACATGTCCTTTTTTTAGTAACATTTTAATTCCCCTTTTTACTTCTACCCCTAGTATACTGACATGATATAACCCTTATAAACCCTCAATAAGGGTTACGAAAAATAGTGGAATACATTCTTTTTCCATTTTTTCCTTCCTTATTTTAATTTAAATAAAAAAATTGCTAGATATTAATGAAGATTCTAACGACGAGGTTAAATACATCCAAGATACCTAAATCCCACATAATCTTCTATTTCTAAAAGAAGCAATCAATAAAATAGACTAGTAGTAGAGAGGTTGGATTTTCAATGATTTAGTTATCAATGCCTAGATCACACATATTATTGGATGGGGAAAAATAGTTTCTAGAAGGTATAATTGTGTATTCTTATGGGAATTTATTTATTTCTTCCAATAAGGACTTCACTACAATGTTCTTTCATCATTTAGTCTTTTCATGTCTTATAAAATTCTTAATTGTGTTGGATCCTACATTGATGGGAGAAGGCATATCACAAATTGATTAGGGAAACATTATGGATATGCCAAACATTGTAATGCATAAGAACCCATATAAATTATTGTGGATGTGAGACTATCATGTGTCATATAGGGGTATTTTTTAGTTAAAAGAAAAAAAGAATAAGCACATCCAAGGAGAATGAACATATCATTGTGGATTTTACAAATGACTAACAAGTCCAATATAAATTTTTTTCATTGACCTTCCTAATATATTATTCACAACAATTGTGCACCCACCAGCCCCAAATGCCACAACAATACCTAATTCTAAACCCCGTGTTATCTATATGATTTTAGTATATTTAAAATATCCATTGACATCTATTTTTTTTTCCATTGGAAAAATCGTAATCTTTCATTAACTCTGAAACATTACATATTGTAGATGTGATTGCATATGTTGTATGTTTCTAGCCACTGTGGGCTTAGTCAAAATTTTAAAGGTTCACCAAAAACTGATGTTATTCTGAGCTTTCTTAACCACGCAGGGTGTTCATTCATTTTCTAGATAATATAAAAAGAGTTTGTTATATGACTATACATATTCCATGCAAGGCATTTGAAAGCACATAAATATAGCTTGTAAGATATATATTTAGAGTTGTCATTTTAACATTTGACAAAAAGAAACAAATAAACCAGTGATCAAGGGCTCTCTTCCCTATGGTAGTTTTGATCTATGTATGGCCGATGATAGTAGTAGTATTCATTTGTCCCCCGCTATTCTTGGATCATCCACTCTCCTCTGGGAAGTGTCGTGGTCTCCATGGATAGCCCATCAGCACTGTTGTTATGTTCCCTGTAAATGTGATTGCACATGATGATGTTAAATTGTGCCCTAAAAATATTTATTTCATCCAATATATTACTGAGTTTGTGTGTGTGTGACAAACAGTAATATTATCGAACCAATTCACAGTGATATTTGAGTCCCCAAAAATATTTAAACTCATGCAATTATGACCCAATGAGAAATGCAGGAGGTGTCGTAGGGTAATGAGTTCTGTGTAGTCGTTTGTTCCAGCTCCTAGTCCCATCCTTACTTTGAAATAATGTTGATCACTTAAGTAAAGGATGAATCCACCACCACATCCCTCCTATTGGGCTGCACCATCGAAAAGAGCCCAAGGTGTAGTTTTGTCAATAGGAGCAGGGGCATGCGGCCTCCGAGGTCGAGATTTATGAGATTCAGGCATCTCATTATATGTTGATATAATACAGGTCGTGTTGTGTGGCCATCACCCAGGTCTGTTGTCAAAAATAGACTGGTTCCAAGCCAACCAGATATGCCAGCTAATGATAAGAGGGAGACTTTGTAGTTTGGAACCCTGATACCGATTGTACCAACTTTCCCATGCACTGTTGATATCTACACCTTCCCATTGCCTAGAAAAATGAATGGAGGTAGCAATATTTTTCCAGAGATTAATCAGAGATGTGAATTTCAGAAAAAGATGCAGGGTTGATTCAATTAAATTTTCGCACAATATACACCAATTCAGCCCATGAAAGGATCGGTTAGTGAGATTCTCTCCTGTGGAGACTTTGTCTTGGAGTATACACCAAAAAAATAGTCTGGTCTGAGGAGGTGATGTTAATTTCCATATACTCCGCTACCAAAAGGTAGTCTGCTACGGTTGCTTGTGGGAGATCAAGGATAGATATCTAGTCTTTAGGGAATATATACCATTCTTCACCAGACACCAGATAAGCTCATCAGGGCTCTTTAATCCTGATATGAGATTCACATAATGCAGATATGTAATCTTGCCATTCCTGGTGCCAACATGGTGGTAAATCAAGCTGCATGGCAATTTTCCATCCTTGGGAGAAGATGCTTCTGTTCTAAGTGTCCACTATATTTGCAATCACCTTGATCTCATGTGAATGAAGATGTTGTATGAGGTCTCTAGACAGCTGGTATCTACCTCCACCTTCAGTCCATGGATCCAAGCCAATACTGGCCTTTGTTCCATCGTTGATTCTCCGGAAAAGATTGTTCTTGATGTGAGGCAAGGAATGTAGAAGTGCCTTCTAGACTGATGATATGCCAGTTTTGGGCCAGCTCGGCAATTTAACCCAATCCATGATTTGATGAGGCCATATATACTTATGATATGTGATAGAGGTCCATAGATTCTATCCTGTCAGTAGGGTCCAACCCATTTTTGCTGCAAGGGCTTGTCCAAATGAGGGAAGGTCTTTTAGTCCCCAGCCTCCCCATTTCTTAGGTAGAGAAATCTTGTTCTAGCTTACCCATGCAAAATTCTTTTTGTCTTGATTTCCATTCCAAAGATATCTGTTGCAGAGTTGTTGTAATTGGGCAAAATGTTCTTGGGGATCCATGCAAGTGCCATCCAAAATACAGGTGTGGCCTCCAACATAGATTTGATAAGAAAAAGTCTGACAGCTCTGGACAAAGATCTATGGCTCCAGATAGAAAGCCTTTTTCTAGTTTGGTGATGAGCCAGACCCAATCTACAATTTTCTAGCTGATAGGCTTTATACAGAATCCCAAGTATTTGAGACCCCTATCCAAGGGATTGATACAATAAGGAAAAAGTTTATGTGCAAGTTGAGACTCCTGGATGGAGGTTCGGGAAAAGGTAATGGTAGATTTTGTATGATTAGCTAACATTCTAGTAGCCACCGATAAAAGTAGGAGAATTTTGGAAAAAGTAAGAGAGTCCCGAATACTCCCATCCAGAAAAATGAGAACATAATCCACAAATAGAAGATGGGTAAGAAAACAGACATCAGATATCTTAAGACCGCAAAGACTACCATCACTCTTAGCTGAAGCAATCAAGCGGCTAAGCCCATCCATGACAATCAAAAAGAGGAGGGAGAGAGAGGGCAACCTTGTCTAAGACCCCTCTCTCTATGAAAGAAATGTGAGGCTGAACCATTAATGAGGACACTAAAGGTAGGGGAGGTAATGCAAGCCATAATCCAAGTGATCAAATTATGGGGAAAGCCCAGATGAATAAGAATCATCTTAATGTAAAGCCAACAAACACGGTCAAAATCCTTTTCCAGATCAATCTTAAGAATAATGCCCTTATGGTGTCTAGACCAGATTGAATGAATAGCTTCTTGGGTCGAGCCTATGGCTTCATGTATCTGTTGACGTTCAAGAGAGGCAAATTGCTGGGGGGGCAATATGACGGGAGAGAATTAGGCATAGTTGGTTTGCAATGATCTTGGATATGATTTTGTATAGACAATTGCACAATAAATGGGCCTGTAGTCATTGAAAGAGGAAGGGGTATTAGATTTCAGTATGAGGGCAATAAAAGTCAAATTGATAACATTGTACAATGATCCAGACAATCTGCATTCTTCCGCAAATTTCAATATATCCTGCCCCAGTAGGTCATAGAATGCAAGATAGAATTCTATGGTCTAGCCATCCAGTCCTAGGCTCTTGTCCTTCTTGAACCATTTCAACATTCCTTCGAGTTCTCTAGCAGTCATGGGTGCAAATAATTCCTCAACCTCGTCCTCATTTACAAATATGGGGAAGTGACCAGCCACATTGATGATATCTGCAAGATTTGAACCAGGTGGACTTTTGTATAGATTCTTGAAATGAGAAGAGCCTAGATGGGCCAGTTTATTGAAAGTATTGGCAACTCCTCCCTCTGGTAGAGGTAAATTCCAGATGGTGTTTCATACCTTTCTACCCTTTGCATAATTCTCAAAGAACCTAGTATTGTCATCACCAGCTTTCAGCCATATGGCCCTACTCCTAAGTCTCAAGGATTCTCTCTCTCCTTCAATATCTGAGCCTTCTAGTTCTCGAACTCAATCAGATGTGATTTGTCTTCTGCTATAATAAACCCCAGGCTTTGCTCGTCAAGAAGAGAACTCAGCTTGGATTCAATGTGTGATAATAACAAATCCTCCCTCTGTTGTTTCTCTTTTTCCCAATTAATAGAAATATGCTTGAGCTTGGACAAGTTATGATAGAAACATTTTGCCGAGGAGTCAAACCTATCAATCGGGTTGGTAGCCCAATATTCCGAAACCAAGTTGATGTATGCAGGGTCCTGAAGTCACACATGGTTAAATTTAAAAGGGGCTTTAGGATGAGGATGAGGGCCCAAAACCTCTAGATAAATGGGGGAGTGATCCGATTTGCCTCCTGTGCCGACCCATTGTTTATAGTGATGCAGATGTTGCATGAGGGGACCCTTCATAAGAAATCTATCTAATCTTCGAGCAAGTGTAGCTTCACCCGCCCTTCTACTCTACCATGTAGGAAGAGGTTTATTCATGGGGAGATCCACAAAATTGTGCTGCTCTAGTAGGTTTGACATGTACCCCGAAATTGAATCCACTTGTGCCATAAACCCCCAAGATTCACTAAAACCTAAGGAGAAATTGAGGTCACCTCCTAGGATGGTGTGATTAGGGGAGAAAATTGTAAGATTAAACAGATGTTTCCAGAAATTCTCCCTCTATTGACAGGGGCCATATATGTTTATAACCCTTAGGTTGGTGCCAAGTTCAGCCGAGAAAAAATCTAATCCCATGAGTCTGTGGCCTCCCCATGTTGCTAAAGCTCTGATGGAGTGGGGATTGTATCCAATGGCAAGGCTGCCAGATCTCCCCATAGCATCCATTGCCATATAGGTCCATCCAGGGGATATAGATTTAAGGCAGCTGGTAATGTGATCAACCTCACCTAAAATTTCTTGGAGTAGGATAATATCAATAGGTTCAACCTCAAAGAGTTTGCTTAGGGCCAGTTTCTTGGAGGCACTAGCCATGCCTCTGCAGTTGAAAGATAGACACTTCATGGGGGAACCCTATCCGGGGTGTTCAAAGCTCTAAGAGCCCAATCGAGAGTGGATTGATGGCCAGAGGTGACCTCAGCCCCTGCCTGTTTGATGGCTTTGGAGAGGTCTGATTTCCTCTCCCGAAATGTCAGAGTGGCCGAACTGGGTAGGGTGAGTCCCAAGCCAGCAAGATGAATCGGAGTACTGCTAGATAAGGTATGGGAACGAAGGTTATAGTGATGAGATGACGATATCTTGTTGGAAGATAGAGAGGAGGAAGTGGATAACAAATGTAATGAGGGTGCGACAGTGGTAATAGAGGGAGAAGTCACCATAGTGTAGTGTACCACAGAAGTGATAATGGAAGGTGAAACAAATGATGTGCTAAAAGCAATTGAAGGAGATTAAGAGAACATAGGATTACCTGATGCTTTTTTGTGACTTCAGTTGTAGCACAATATCTAGTGAGAGGCGATGAGATCGATTTGTGCACATCTTCCATCGACCTTGGGAGGGGGTTGCTGGCCAAAGGGTTAGGGCTCGGAACAGGAGAGTGCTGGAAAGTCAGCAAGTCTGTCTTAGATGGAGCATGTGATGCTTTTGGAGGGTCCTCTACTTTCTTGATGAGAGGGCAGTCTTTGAAAATATGTCCCACCCTATGATATTGTCGATAATGGAAAGGAACTCCTTCGTAGTCCAGGATCTGGACCCTGGTGAATTTCCCCCATTGAAGTGTAATTTTCTCCTCTAATCCCTCACGAGTATCCAAGTGGACTAGGATGTGGGCAAGGGTTCTATTCTTTGATAGCACAAAAGTTTGATCATGGTCCAGATAGGTGCCGAGGCCATTCCCGATTCTAATGTTGATCTCCTCACACCAGTATTGAAGAGGGAGCCCTGGCAAGCACACCCAGAGTGGCCCAACCCCAATTTGTTCTCTCTCAAGGTTGAAGAGAGGGCTCCATCTCTTGAGGAGAACTAGAGCCATCTCAATGTGCCAGTACCTTGCGAGGACCAAATCCGTGTAATTTTCTTTCGCAAAATGAAGGGAAAACCAACCCCTGGGTAAAATCTGCACTTTGGGTAGTTCCTTTAGCAATCCATACCAAATCTCCTGGAACCAAAGAGTTAGTATGGCTACCGAATAATCTCTACCATGAACATGCCCAACAAGTACTGTGCTAGCCATAAATGCCACTTCTCTAATAGAAGATGTCTCAGCGAACCAAATGGTGATATCCTTTGAAGTCGCCTTCACACACTTTGTCTTACGCTTTCCAATACAAGGTGCAGATGGGTGATCTTCCAATGGATTAGGTGAACCTTCCAAAGGGATGTTCTTCACAGACTTTACCTTGACCGCAGGGGTCTCAAAACATCCCGACGGTGAGTGTGAAAATGATGGAGGGTTAGGTGCCACAGATGGATGGATGTCTTCAGGCGGCGCGGTGAAGAAAGTCGAAATGGACAGATGGGGGTCAAAAGAGGGTGATGGAGGAGTGTTTGTGGTGAGTATGTGCAAAGTACCAGGTGATAAGGGAGGACAATCCAACGTTGGAGATTCAATGGAGAGCGACCCGATGAACAAGGGATTAGTACAGTGCCCCAGAAAGGAAACCACCAGTGACGAAATAGGTGGAGCTGGGTCAGACAGGAGAATAGGGCCAGATTTCGGTGTAGTGAAGCTAGGGTTTCCAAAGATGACATGGTCAGTGGGGGGGTCCTCAGAATAATCAGGCTCCTCTACTTCCATCGTATCTTCCATAATGCTAGCAGTAATAGACATTGGAAAATGACGGGCATGGCTACAATGGAATCAGAGAGTGAATTCTGTCGGTTGTCGAGTACCCAGCTCTAGCTGCCTACAAAGTGCTGCAGTAAACCTAGGGTTTTACCCTAAACCCTTACGGAAATCACCTATAATTGCCATCTCCCATAAGAGTTCCATTCGTTGACATATATATACAGGGAAATATATTTATTTGTTTTTTTTTTAATTTTAAACCCCCCAATATGACTTCATTTGGTATAATATTACATTATTAATAAACCAGTCACTCTCCAAAGCAAGAGAAAAACCTAGAAATAAAGATTAGTTCAAGATTACATGAAATTTTCTTCTTCTATTTTATAACTATTTTGGATTTTAATACCATTTTATATAGTATATACATGACTATGTGATAATTTTTCTATATTTTTAGTGATTTTACCTAAAAACTAAATATATAAACCATATTCTTTGACCACTGTAATGTGAAGGAAAATATATAATAGAAAATATACTCAAATTGGAACATAAAAAATTTCCTTGGAAAACATATACAAGAGAATTAGCAAGAAATGAAGGATTGTACATTTTGTCTTCTTATATTATGGAAACCACAAATATAGATTATAGTACTAATTGAGCTTATTGTGAAGATATAAGGCACCATGATCTTCTATAGTCCTTTACATATACTTCTCTTTATCTTTTGTTAATGTTGAGTATGGAGCATGATTGTTTAGAGGTCTTTGTTTTAGCCGGATGTATACCCCGAGAAGTTGTACACCCCTCCATGTCGGGGGGACTTGTCCTCTCGTAGGGGTCTGGGGGGCCTGATCCCCCCTAGCTAGGGGGTTCAGGGGCTAGTGGTCCCCCAGGGGGGGTTCGAGGATAGCACCTCCGAAGATAAAAACATATGTAAAATTGCCTTGTAAAAGTATAGTAGTTTCTAGTCAATCTAGGTCGTTCATTAGGCATATGATCTGAGGGTAGAACTTATGTTTAGTTTAGTGGTTTTTGCCCTAGAAGGCAACCCCTCTCTTTGTATGAGGGCATTATATTAAGTCTATATAATATATGTGTATTCTCTGAGCGAGAAGCAGAGAGGTGAGACAATGAGAGAAAACAGAGGATATTACAACAGATCTTCTATAGGCTGTGTCTATTTATTTTGCTAGATAATAGAAAGGAAGGACTGGCTGTTTGGGGTGGACGTAGCCCAAACTAGGTGAACCACGCATATCTGTGTCTCTCTTGTTTTATGAATTTTCTGTGCTTATATTTCTAGAATATTTTATGTGTTCCATTGCTCTGTAATATATAATTTTCTAACAACTAGTATCAAAGCCAAAGGTCTATTTGGCTGGTAAACTAGCAGGAAAGAAGGGTTCCTCATTAGAGTGGGAGTAATGGTGAAAGATGGTAAGTTTAAGGTCGAGAAATTTAATAGCCAAAACTTCTCGCTGTGGAAGATGCAGATGGAAGATTATCTATATCAGAAAGATCTATACCTACCATTGGGTGGAAAAACAAAGATGTCAACGGGTATGATAGATGAAGAATGGAACCTTCGCAATAGAAAGGCACTCGGAACAGTACGATTGTGCCTCGCAGCGTTGATCGCCTTCAAAATTTCAAAGGAAACAATGACAGAGGGTTTGATTAAGGCGTTGAGAAACTATATGAAAAACCCTCGGCCTCAAACAAGGTATTTCTTATAAAACGGTCATGTAATATGAAGATATTGGAAGGTGGATCCGTTGCAGACCATTTAAATGATTTTAATACTGTTACAAGTCAATTATGTTCTGTAGGGTTAAACTTTGATGATGAAGTTAGAGCTCTGTTATTCTTGTGCTCATTACCAGAAAGTTGGAATGGTTTAATAATGGCCATTAGTAACTCTGTTTTTGGATCTAGTACTTTAAAGTTTGATGATGTTGTCAATGCTATCCTTAGTGAGGAAATGCGACGGAAAAGCTCTGGTGATACATCGGGTAATGCTTTGAGTGCAGAGTCTAGCAGAAGAAAAATGGAAAGAGGAAAGAGCTCAGGATATCGCAGTAAATCAAGGAAAGGCAAAGCCAAGTCCAGATCGGGGATAGTGTGCTAGAAATGCAGAAAGAAAGGACACCTAAAGAAATATTGTAGATCTTGGAAGGGAAAAGAAGGAGATGCACAACAACAAAACAATCCTGAAGCAAATGTGACAGGTGAGGTGTTACAAGATGCTTTGATTCTTTCTTTCAAAATCATTACTGATTCCTGGGTGGTAGATTCAGGGGCCTCATTCCATGCCACACCTTATAAGTAATACTTTCATGACTATGTTCAAGGAGATTTTGGACAAGTCCATTTGGGTGATGATAAACCCTGGAAAATTGTTGGAATGGGTAAGGTTCTTGTAAAACAGCAAAATGGAAACCAATGGCTACTAAAGGAGGTAAGGCATGTTCTAGATCTAAAGAAAAATCTGATTTCAATAGGGCAGTTAGGCAGTGAAGGTTATGTGACAACTTTCACAGATAAAGATTGGAAGGTCACCAAAGGAGCCCTGGTAATAGCAATAGGCGAAAAGGTTGGTACATTGTATTTATGCAATGGTATTTCTAACTCTGTTAATGCTTTAACTTCCAAAGGAGCAGATGCAGCATTATGGCATCATAGGCTTAGACACATGAGTGAAAATGGGATGAAGATTATTCACTCAAGGAATTTGTTGCTGGGCTTGAAGAATGTTGATTTGGACTTCTATAAGAATTGCATTTATGGAAAACAAAAGAGAGACAAATTTCTCAGAGTTGGGAAAGAAAAGAAGAGAGAAAAATTAGAGCTTGTGCATACAGATGTATGGGGACATACTCAGGTATCATCTCTTGGTGGCTCTTGTTAATATGTTACTTTTATTGATGATGCAACTAGAAAAACTTGGATTTATTGTATTAAGAATAAATATGATGTATTTGATACTTTCAGGAAATGGAAAGCTTTAGTTGAGATGGAGACAAGAAAGAAACTGAATTGTCTTAGATCAGACAATGGAAGTGAATATTGCAGCAAAGATTTTGATAGGTACTGTTCAGTGCATGGAATTCGTAGAGAGAAGACAGTTCCAAGAACACCACAAGAAAATGGTGTGTTAGAAAGGATGAACAAAACAATCATGGAGCGTGCAAGGTGCATGAGATTGCATGCAGGATTGCCTTTACAGTTTTGGGCAAATGCTGTAGATATTGTTGTTTATCTAATAAATAGAGGACCTTCAAGTTCCTTGGATGGTGGTGTTCCAGAGGAAACATGGACAGGTAAAAAGGTAAACTACTCTTTTTTAAAGCCTTTTGGTTATGAGGCCTTTGTCCATATTAATAAAGAAAATAGAACAAAGCTTGAGGCAAAGTCAAAGAAATGTCCCTTTATTGGATATGGTGTTAATGATTTTGGTGATCACCTATATGATTACGAAAATCACAAAATCGTTAGGAGCAGAGATGTAATATTCAATGAAAAGGTCTTGTATAAGAATCAGTTGCAGGAAAAGAAATAGGAAAAAGAAAACACGGAATACGCAGTTCTTGATGAAATCACTGAAAAAGTAAAGGTGCCTAAAAATAATAATAATCAACAACCACAACAACAACAACAACCACGACAGCAACAGGCACCCCAAACACCTGAAAGTGGTGTCAGAAGATCTACCAGGATAAGTAGACCCCTTGAATGATACTCTCCTTCATTATATTATTTATTGTTGACTCATTTCAGTGAACCCGAATGTTATGAAGAAGCAATGCAGGTTGAAAGTAGGAAGAAATGGGAGGTAGCCATGGAAGAAGAGATGGACTCCTTAATGCATAACCAGAATTGGGACTTAGTCAGGTTGCCTGCAAGAAAACCTACATTGAAGAATAAATGGGTTTACAGGCTGAAGGAAGAAGATGGAGGAAAATAGAGGTACAGAGCTAGACTTGTGGTGAATGGATTTGCACAGAAGAAAGGTATTGATTTTGATGAAATATTTTCTCCTGTTGTTAAAATGACTTCATTCAAAACTATTCTAAGTCTAGTAGCAGCTGAAGATTTGCATCTTGAGCAGTTATATGTAAAGATAGCCTTTCTCCATGGGGATTTGGAGGAAGAGATATATATGCAGCAGCCACAAGGATATGACGTGAAAGGGAAGGAGAAACTAGTGTATAGGTTTAACAAGAGCTTGTATGGCTTAAAACAGGCTCCAAGGTAGTGTTATCTAGAATTTGACTAGTTTATGTTTGAACAAAGTTATACTAGATGTCACTCTAATCATTGTGTTTATCTAAAAAGGCAAAATGATGGCAGCTTTATTATATTGTTATTGTATGTAGATGACATGCTTGTTGCAGGGTCTAACATGCAGGAAATAAATGTTCTCAAAAGAAAATTGGCAAATTCATTTGCAATGAAGCATTTGGGAGCTACAAAACAAATCCTTGGTATGAGAATAACTAGACACAGGAAAAATCGTACATTAACATTGTCTCAAAATGAGTACATACAAAAGGTGTTGAAAATATTTAATATTCATAATTCAAAACCAGTTAGTACACCTTTTCCTAGCCATTTCAAACTTAGTAAGGAAATGTGCCCAAAGACCCAAGAAGACATGGATTATATGTCTAAAGTTCCATATGCATCAACAGTTGGAAGCTTAATGTATGCAATGGTTTGCACAAGGCCCAATATTGCACATGCAGTGGGAGTTGTAAGTAGGTACATGAACAATCCAGGAAAGGAACATTGGATGGCAGTGAAATGGATTCTCAGATATTTGAAAGGTACCACAAATCAAGCATTATGCTTTGGTGGTTCAAACATTTCTCTACAGGGATATGTTGATGCAGATATGGTAGGTGACAGAGATAACAGGAGGAGCACTACAGTATATGTATTTATTGTTGGTGGAACAGCTGTCATTTGGGTTTCAAAAATCCAAAGTGTTGTTGCACTTTCAACAACAGAAGCAGAGTATGTTGTTGCTACAAAGGCTAGTAAAGAAATGATTTGGTTACAAAGATTTATGGGTGAATTGGGTAAGGAGCATGATATGGGCACATTGTATAGTGATAGCCAAAGTTCCATTTATCTTCCAAAGAAGTCAAAATTTCATTCTAGGACTAAACACATACAGCTTAAGTACCATTTCATACGATCAGTGTTGGAAGATGAAGAGTTGAAGTTGGAAAAGATACACACTAGCCAAAATCTTGCAGATATGCTAACAAAAGTTGTAACCAGGGAGAAACTAAGAATATGCTCAGTTTCAATTGGTCTTCAAGGATGACGATGAAGATGAGAAATAGCCAAGTCGAAAGAGGAGTCATTGTCTAGTAAATGATGCAGTGGTGGAGTTGCTACAATCATTCTCTAAGTGGGAGATTGTTGAGTATGGAGCATGATTGTTTAGAGGTCTTTGTTTCAGCCAGATGTATACCCCAGGAAGTTTGTACACCCCTCCACGGGGGGGGCTGTGGGGGGGACTTGTCCCTGCCGATCCCCCCCCCGACGGGGGTTCGGGGACAGCACCCCCAAAGCTAAAAACAGATATAAAATTGCCTTGTAAAAGTATAGTAATTTCTAGTCAATATAGATCATTCATTAGGCGGATGATCTGACGGTAGAACTTATGTTTAGTTTAGGGTTTTTTGCCCTAGAAGGCAACCCCTCTCTTTGTATGAGCGCATTGTATTGAGTCTATATAATATATGTGTATTCTCCGAGCAAGAAGCAGAGAGGTGAGACTGTGATAGAAAGCAGAGGATATTACAATGGATCCGATGTAGGTTTTCTCTATTATTTTGCTAGATAGTAGAAAGGAAGGGTTGGTTGTTCGGGGTGGGCGTAGCCCAAAATGGGTGAACCACGTATATTTTTGTCTCTCTTGTTTTATGCGTTTTTTGTGTTTATATTTCTACAATATTTTATGTGTTCCATTGCTCTGTAATATATAATTTTCTAATAGTTAATATCTCCTAAATTTTGACTACTCATAATATGGAACAATAAGTGTGACCAAAGAAAGTAAACATATTTTCCTCCTTTGGCTAGGTTTTGTAGTGTCTTCAATTAGTGTTAGGTTTATGTTTTAGAATCATTTTGAAATTTTCATGTTACTTGTTGAATTATCTAGTGCATTCCTATAAATTAAATGCTCTATATATGTGAGTTATGGTGTGCTAGCATGATTTCCACATGTGATGTATGGAATAAATGAATGCTTATAGTTTTCAAGTCATAAATTTTACAATACTTTATTTGACAAAAGAAAATTATCATTGAAAGATATCGGTATGTATAATGTAGTGAGAACGATACAAACTTATGTGTTTCCATACATTCGAAGCTCACAAAATTCCATTTCTTTGATGTCAAATCAAGGATTTACCATTATGGGCATTAATGTGATTTTTATGGTCCAACCAAAATTGGCATTTGTGTGTTGCGAATTTAATATTCCCAATCCTAGAGCATCAGTAAGGTCATATAATAACTATGTACATTCATTTTCGACCATGTTCACAACATGGTTTGTGTATGGGCACTTTTAATGAGTTTATTTTCCTTCTTACTTATGTTTCATTTTATTGCTTATCATGTGTAACATCAATTAAAGTGATCAAAGCATATGATAATGATCTATTGATTAAAAATAAAATGGAATCAAGTGCATAATACACATATGAAAGCATCAATGAAAAGTAAAAACATATGGAAAATGCTTCCAACATTTTATTAGTAAAAGGAAGAGTTACAACCCAATTTTCTTGATACAGTGTCACTCCTCCAGTTCAATCCCATCCTCTCCTCATAAAAATCAATACATTTTGACATCATTACAATACTTGAAACCAACTCAAGTCTCATACTAACAGCATCTCCCTATAATTCAATGGTTTCCATCCGCTGATCACTTATATGAGTGGTCTTTTTATAAGTGAATAAAGGAAGTTATGCCATAAATTGTGATAATGAATGCCCTCCCAAACTTAGGATTGAGTTCCATTGAGGAAGGGATAAATGGATTGATGTTCCTTAACTCCCTCCCTCATCCAATTGCAAGCCCAAAGGAGTGGATAGCCTTAGGAAACTTCTAGAGGCATACTATGGATAAAAATATTCCAAACCCCAATGCAGATTTTGCTCAAATTCACCCAACACAGGCAAAAGAAGGATCAAGTGCACTACAATGCACCCTCGTAGTGTACTAGGCTACAATACAATGCACTTTGATAAAGGCCTGCTTGTGCTGATCTTCTTAGAGGTAGTTTGGATGCTTTCAGTCATGGAATCTCTTGGGAAGGAGACATTCTTGATGGTTGACTTCATTTAGGGCATGTAACAAATGAATTAGGGTTTGATGGGCCCTAATAGTACTGATCTATAAGTCGGGGTTGATGTGCCCAAATGGATCTGTAACAGCCCCGCCCAATAGTTTAAACCCATGATTAAGTCTTAAATAATCACAATCTACTGTAATTAAACCCCTAGGCCCCCTTGTAGCCCAAGATTTTATCACACGCGCACCTCCCTCACCTAATTACCATCAAATCACCATCCCCTTCATCCAATGGTCCACAATCATATCGTTCATTCCTGATGGCCAATCGTTACCTACCCGATAAAGTGGTTTTCCCGCGAACACCAAAGGATATATGTAAATCACTATAGTAGATCAGGTGACCCCTCCCAAACATTTCCTTTGCCTCAGAAGCGGTGTGACAACCCCCAATACTACCTCCTTGCTCAACTTGATAAACCACCTATTATCCATAATATGAATTTCCATGCCAAATTTAAAAATTTGCCCGTTAAGCCTTGAAAACACTCTTTTTCATTCCTTTTTCCCGTTTCACGGTAAAACCTATCAAACCCTTCGACGCCAACCTGAACCTCTGCAACACAATTTGACCTCTAGTTGCATTCAAAACATTGCCATGACTCCTTCCCTAGACATCCCTGTGTAATAAAGCCATCAATTGCCTTTCCTGCCAACCTGTGTTTTATTAATGGATTGTTGAATTTCGAAGGTAATTAGCAGAAGACCAGAGCTTGGATAAACAATTTTGATACTACTCACAAAACATGTTTAATCGAAGACTCGACAGGAAACCTATTTAAAATTCTTCATTCAGAAGAAGAAAACATTCACACAGAAGCATTGACTGTCGAAACAGAGGAAATAGACAGAGTATACAATTAGAAGGAAAATAGATAAAACATACAGAAAGTTGACCAGTATCCATTACCATATGCTGATACACACAAAAAACTAAATAATTTACTATTGAAATACATAGTAAACAATTAAAATGTATAGTAAAAGGAAAAACACAGTAAAGGTTATTGACAGGTCATCAAAGTCAAAGAGTATCAATGTAAAAGAGTATCAGATGAAAGCCTGAAGTAGATGAAGCCTCCAACGTAAAAGTTCAAACAACAAATAGCATAAAGGGATAAAACCAAACCATAAAGGCTAGCAACACCAAAATAAATGGGACAGCATGAAAGCATTTCAGTTGCTGTCTCTATTTTCTTGCAAGAATATATTTTGATTTCCTAGATTAAATCTCAAGTTAGTTTGAGATATTTTGTAATAAAACTTTTGTATAAATACTTCACAATTCGAAGTATTAGGGGTAGATTCTTAGGCATTTCTATAGACTTGTTGATCAAAATATTGTAAATCTATTGGATCATTGACTGAGGAAACAAGCTAGATTGATGAATAAAGACTATATATTTCGAAGGATTCATGTGTTGAGTGAAGTGCAGACAAGTATTTTCTCATGTTGTTGTTATTTTTCTCAAGTTTTTCCACAATCTTTAATGTATTTTTGAAACTGTATGCTATAACTAGAGTATTATCTCAGAATTTGTTTAATTACACTCTGTTTTAATAGTTAGGCATTTAAATATTTTTGATTGATATCTAAGTTAAGGAATTCTTAATTTCTCCTTAGTTTAGGCTGTCTCTTTAGAGTCTATAGCAAAGGATTCTTAATTTCTCTTTATTTATGATTACCCTCTATTCCTCATTTAAGTCCCGGTCTAAGAATTCTTAATTACTCTCTCACCTTGATTCAAACATTTTCACCCCTCTAGCCCAAAGACCTACACTTTACTCTGTTAGCTTTCCCTTTGGAAATTCCCTTTAGTGAGTTGATCTAGTTCTACTGCCCTTCTATTGACTCCATACCCCATTGGTCTAAAGACATCATTCAGTCCATTTGTTTTAAGGAGCCCACCATCCAATCATGAATACAAATCAAAAACCCCCTGAACATTCATAACTAGCATGAAATCCCAGCAAAAAAAGCTAAATCATATAGAGGGAGCCCTCTCTGAGCCTAGGTCGGCTAGAGCCTATGCCCAAAAGTTGTTCTGTGGTTACCTCGGTCATTTTCTTTCTTCTAATCTCTTCTAGAGAAAATTGTTGGGTTGTGCAATAGGTATGAATTTACCCTTTATTACACTATCTTTTTTCTCATTTTTATGCATTTGTGCCATGATGTAATAAGGTTTTGATAAGATTTCGATAGAAAATGAATGAAACTGCTTCTGATGTGATTTGACTATCAAAACTAAATTTTGTTGGTTATTATGCAGAAATTGGAAAATGGAACAACTGTTGTTCAAACTATTGAACAGAAAAGGCTAAATAGAGGAAAATAATGCGCGTCTTCTGCGGTCAAATCAAGAAGTGAATCAAGAGGATCAACACATGATAGAAGACTATCTGATAATAGCATTTAGTTGTGAATTCCTCAAGATCTCTTGATCTTAGGGAATCACATTTATCTATTTTCCTCTTTGTCTATAAGAGGGGAAAGACGCATAGAATAAAGGACTTATCTTTTCACCTTTTACTTCAGTTGTAATTTTAATATAGAGAGCATTATTCTAAAAGACATTGTGCTGCAATGACATTTGAATTTGATGATTAATATATAATTTGCATTGTTGTTCATTTAAAAGATTCTGAAGTAATCAAGTAGTAATCACTGGCGGCTTGGGTGCAGTCACTGGTGGATTTCATTGTTGTTCCCTGTTTTATAGTTTAGCTTTCTACAATTTAATTACTCTCTTTTATAGTTTTATGATTGACTTACTTTTACTAGTGTTGAGTTTGTGTGTTCATTGCATTGGTTCTTATTTCTGTTGATTGTTTCATTTATCTAATATCATGGATTGATTTGATTAATAGTTAAGAATCATTTCTTATTAATTGAATGTTAGAGTTTTATTTATTATATTAAATGTATTACTTTTATGCATAAATCTAGATTCATCTAAAAGAGCTATGTTATCACTATGATGCACTCGGTTGATGTATTGCAGTTAGAACTTTCGATTAAGATTGGATTGTGATTTCAATTATGATTGAGTTTTGATGTTTGAATAAGTTAATTTCCTTGAAGTTATAAGTTGGTAGTTTATGGTTTGATCCATTTACTCTTGTATTGAAGTCAATAAGTTATTTCAAGGCATTACTCTCTGTAGATTCAACGATTTACGTCACTTGCACATATTGTGTACACTCTTGAAACAAAAAGACTTACCCAAGTTGATAATTAATGTGAGGCATTTAAGAGTTATAAAAGACATCTTATTTGCACCCAACATTTTGGCACCGTTGTCGGGGAGAGTGTTTCCATTTTATAGAAGGTGATGTGTGTTTTATTTTTGTGTGTTTTGAAAGAACTGGGTATTAGAAACAGGATGTAAGAACCTACATACGAGTAAGTAAAGTTCTTGCTCCCTCACCCACTTTTCAGCACAATTGCATAGGAATAGATGTTTGATGTATGTTTGTTGTGAAAGAATTGGGTATTAAAAACGGAAGGTAAGAACCTACGTACGAGTAAGTAAAATGCTTGCTCCCTCACCTGCTTTTCAACAAAATTGCATAGGAATTAAAGTAGAAATAAATGTTTAAATTTTTGAGTGAATGACTAAGAAGAAAAGAGTAGAAAAAGATTTAATTCCTCTGCCTAGATATGAAAAATACAATGGATTGGTGCCCCTTGGACGATCAACCTTTATCGACGAAATCATAAGGAAAGTCGAGTCTCAGTCATCAGTAGGACCCTAAATTGTTGCAACAAGAAATCCTACTGTACCCCTTCACGCTGCAAGATCACCATCTATAGCTGATGCTGAGATTCATAGCAAGACCAAAGGGTCTGAACAGAGTTTTGAGAACACTAAAAATTTGCAATTTAGCCCTTTACAAGAAGGGAATTCTTGCAACCTCCATGAAGGAGAAGGAGAAATAGGTAGTACTGAAAAGATTAATTCATCAAAACTCAAATCTCCTGAAGTAGTAGTTGAATAGAGGACACCCATTATTCCAGACCAAGGTAGTGCTGTTAAAATCATTTTAAAACTCTCTTTTGACTCCCCTAGAAAGAAGGCTCCAGCTCCAGAAATCCCTGAAGAATATTGGCATATTTTTTACCAAATGGCCAATAATATGCAACAGCCTTAGACCTCCACATTACAATACCCTATTGTTGATACAGTTTTCAATGCTCCCATGAAAGCTATACCATTACACAATATTCCTACCTTCCATGGGTTAACCTCAGAGGATCTTGTTGCATTCCTTTTTGAATTCAATGTTTTATGTAGGGGATATGATTACAATACCAACCACCAGAAACTGAAGTTGTTCCCCTCTACTCTGAAGGGAGCAACTCTGTGTTGGTTTATGGGGCTTGGTGGAGGTACTAATAATGACTGGGTCCAAATGAAAGCAACCTTTCTAAATAAATACCAAGATGATTGCCGAACTAGAGAACTGAAGGATGAAATATTTCAAATGGTAGCTAAGACTAATGAGACTCTTAAAGAATATGTAGAACGTTTTCAATATAATCTGCAAAATATCCTTATCCAAAATTTCCTCCTAAAGTTCTTAAAACTGCAATGATCAAATGTAGGAAAGACAAATGGGTAGAAACATTAAATTTAATGGGGAAGGGTGATATTTATCAAGAGGATTATGAAAATATTATATAATTGTGCATTAGGTGTTCCAGAGGCAGTACAAGGCTGAGACCAACCGGGCGTGATGCGATCACTAGAGACAACAAAGCCTTAGGAGGAAGCATTACATGAGTTGAAATTGGAAATCTACTGGAAGATTTCAAGACTGATATCGTGGGGACCCTGACCACACAATTGGATATCATGCAAGCGAAACAAAAGCAGGTCGAAGCAAAACAAATTTTGACTATCTTTTGTCCATGTTGTAGAAAGAAACACAATCATCGAGAATGTCTATTAGATACGATTCAAACATGTGCCATTTGCACTAAGGATCACACCACAGAAATCTACCCATCTCTTCTTGGATTGAAGGTGGTCTTCAAGGAAGCAAAAGAGGAAGTGGAACCAGTATATCTGATGAACCAGTGTAGCCAATGGCAAACACATCTGACAGGTGTGCCTACAAAACCATCTTCGATCTTTCCTTCTTTGCAATTTAATTCTTAGGAGTATTCAAGAGCAGCATGACAGAATCAACCACCTTTCTCTACATGGCCACCTCAAGAATTTTCTATGCCACCATGGCCTAACGAATCAAATCCAAATAATAATTTTCCAAATTCCTCTTACCCTCCACCTTTCTGGCAGAACACCCCCTATTCCTCTCAATGGTCTCCTTCTACCTCGCAAAATCAAAACTGGTGACCAAATTGGCAATGATCTGCAAACCAGCCTATGGGAATAGTTCCTCTGCCTCAACCAACCTTACCAACACCTTATACGTTGTAGAAAAATCCTCAACCTAATATATGGTCGCAACTCCCAGCTCAACCCAACCTAAATCCTAACAACAGACCAATCCAGTCAGTCCAAATTATTGAAAGTCTGAACCCTAAACTTGAGATGAGAGAATGTAATGAACTTAAGCTAAGATCTGGTTGCGTAATTGCTCCAGATGAGGACAAAAATCTACAACCTAAGGTTAAAGAAATGCATCTGAATAATACTTCGACTATAGATGACCAACAAATAAAACAAGGAGGAGATACAGTCAGGCAAAAAGATCCTGAGCAAATTATAACTACTTCTCCCCTGTCCCAAAAAGATTGATAATACGTCGACCAATTGAATATCCTGACTTTGATCTTTTGGGTGAACTCAAAAATCTCTATATAAAAATACCCCTCCTCCAAGCCATTCAAGACATTCTGATATATGCTAAAACTATTAAATAATTGTGTGCAAAGAAGTTTGTGAGGAAAACAAAAATAACACCAACTGTCAATGTCATCGGAACTTTGTTTGAATTATTAATAGGAAAGGATATGCTTGTAAAATACAAAGACCCAGGAAATCCCATTGTCATAGTACAAATAAATGGTTGCTCTTTTCCCAATGCTTTAGCTGATTTAGTAGCAACCATTAATATTTTTACAATAGAAACTTGTGAAGTCCTTGGCATCACAGCCTTAGAACCAACCACTACCTTACTGGAATTAGTAAACCATTTAGTAATTAGGCCAGCTAGAACATTACAAAATGTGATGGCTTCTGTGGACTTGTGGGAATATTCGACAGATTTTTTGATTATTAACCCCAGAAATTGGCTAGACGGACATCCCTTAATACTAGGAAGGCCTTGGCTAGCAATAGTCGATGCTTATATAGGCTACCAAACAGGCAGTATGACCATAACTAAAGGAAATGATGTAAATAATTTAGCTTTATACCCTCCTACTCAGCCAAGCCTAACCATTGTAAAAACTAGGAAACAACTGGCAACATATTTGAAATAAAATATTCATTCATGATTGATTATGGCAGATGCACTTGAATTCAAAAACCAAATAGAAGACGATGTCATTAACACCTTTATTAATCACCTTGCTGCAGTGTCTACTTTAAGATGTCACATGATTGAAGCAGTCCTTGATAATGAGATTGAAGAAGACTCCTTGAGAGACATTAATGACCAACCAATACCAACAACCACTGTCTATAATATCAAGCCTATTGAAATCGAGCAAGGGAAAATCCTGAACATTAATAGTAATCTGAGTAATGACCAGCAACAGAAACTTATCCAAGTCCTTAGGAAATATAAAGGGGATTTTGCATGGGATTACCCAGACATGAAAGGGATTGATCCTCAATTATGCATGCACCACATCTACACTGAAAAAGATGCAAGACCAATTTGATAGCCACAACATAGATTAAATTCTCATCTAAAGGATATTGTGAAAGAAGAGCTTAAAAAACTATTAGATGTGAATTTTATCTATCCTATATCTGACAGTAAATGGGTTTCTCCATTAGTAGTTGTCCCTAAAAAGAATGGAAAATGGTAGATATCCATTGACTACAGAGAACTCATCAAATCAACACAAAAAGGCCATTTTCCCCTTCCATTTATCGACCAGGTCCTAGATACACTAGTGGGAAAGAAATTCTTCTCTTTCCTGGATGGGTTCAGTGGCTACAACCAAATCCAAATTGCCTTCGAAGACCAGGATAAAACTACGTTCACCTGTCCCTAGGGAAAATTTTCTTATAGGGTATTTCCTTTTAGATTGTGCAATGCACCTACTACATTCCAAAGAGCCATACTTAGCATTTTTGCAGACTTGGTAAATGAAGAATTGGAGGTGTACATGGATGATTTCACACCCTATGGAGATGACTTTGAGCAGCCATTACAAACATTGGATAAACTCCTAGATCGGTGTATTTCTACTGGACTATGCTTAAGCCATGAGAAATGTCATATGATGATGACAGAAGGTCTAATTCTAGGTCATTACATTTCAGCAGCTGGAATTCAGATAGATCCAGAAATGATACAGGTAATCCTCTTATTAGCTACTCCTTGCACTCAAACAGAGGCACACAGTTTTTTGGGATTTGTTGGATATTATCGTAGATTTATAAAGAAATTTTCATAGGATGTTGCACCTTTATATGCCTTGATAGGAAATGTTGATTTTATATGGACTAATAGATGTGACACTGCCTTTACAGATCTGAAATGGTTAGTATCGATAGCACCAGTATTACAAGGCCCGACTTGGGATATACCTCTCCATATTTCATCAGATACATCTATCGGAGTTGTTTTTGGCCAAGAAGAAGACAAGAAACCCTACGCTATATATTACATCAACAAAAATTTAACTCTTGCTGAGTTGAATTACATAGTAACAGAAAAAGAGTTTCTAGTTGTTATTTATGCTACCAACAAATTTAGACACTATATAACTGGATACCCTGTAGTTATGTATATTGATCACTCTACTATTAAATATTTAGCCAACCAACCCATTACAATTGGAAGAGTGGCTCGTTGGTTACTACTTTTGTAGGAATTTGACATAACAATAAGGGATCGACCAGGGAAGGAGAACCTCGTGGCCTACTTCCTCTCTTGAGTGCCAAGAATAGACGATACAATGGCGGTGGAGGATCAGTTCCCAAACAAACATTTATTTTTTGTGGCCATAAAAATGCCATGGTATGCAAACATAGTGAATTTCTTAGCAGCAGGAAAATTGACGAAACATCTGACATCTAAAGAAAGGAAATTGATTATGCAACGTAGCACTTGTTTCTCCTAGATCGGAGGATACCTTTTTCACGTGGGAGTTGATATGAAAATCAATGGGTGCATCAAGGAGGACAAAATTTATGATATCTTAAAAGCCTGCCATGATGGACCTTGTGGTGGACACTTTGCAGATTGTAGAACTAGACATAAAATTCTAGAGATGGCTACTATTGGCCCACTATTTTTAAAGATGCTAAGAAATTTTTCCAGGCACATGATAGTTGCCAAAGGATGGGTCACCCTGGCCAATCTAATGAAATACCCCTTCACCTACAGCTGGTATAGAACCCTTTGAGCGTTGGGCATTAGATTTCGTTGGGCCGTTCAAACCACCATCCAACCAGAAAACGTATATATTGGTTGCAATAGATTATGTAACTAAGTGGGTGGAAGTAGTAGCATTACCAAGAGAAACAGAGGAAATTGTTATTAATTTTCTTTTCAAAAAAAATTTGTGGTATGGCTTACCCAGAGAAGTAATTACTGATGGGGGGGCACAATTCGTGGGTCACAAGATTGCTACTACACTGAAAAATCATCACATCACACACAAAATTACCTCTCTGTATCACCCATAGACAAGCTGGTAGGTGGAGAGCACCAACAAAGTTATCAAAGCTATTCTAACAAAGACTGTCTCATCACATCGACAAGACTGGATTGATTGACTACCAGAGGCCTTATGGGTGTATTGCACAACTTGGAGAAAGACTACTAGATACTCACCGTATCAACATGTATTTGGTAAGGAACCCATTTTCCCATAGAATTTGAGGTACAAACACTAAAGACAGCCCAGGAAATAGGACTGGATTTAACTGAAGCCTAGGTTAATAGGTTATAACAGATGAATGAATTATATGAAATTCGGTTACTAGATCTACAACATACCACACTTATTCAACAACAAAGAGCTAAATGGCATGATAGCCTGATTAAGAAAAAGACATTTCATGAGGGTGACTGGGCACTTCTTTATGATTCTAGGTTACAAGACTTCCTTGGCAAATTGCAAACTAGATGGTTAGTCCCCTATGAAATAAAGCAACTACACGATAATTACACTCTTACACTCGCCACCGTTGATGAGTTCAGTTCTTCTTTTAAAGAAAATGGGCATCAATGCACCTCTACCAAAAGCCACTTACCAAAGAATCCTTCTATCAGAAGATACTTGAGGACCCCACCATGCAAGTTTTAGTTGCAAAAGGAATTCCTTCGGCAGCTCCATCTTCATAAATTTTATTTCTTCTATGTAAAATATGTAAATATGATTGTTGATTTGTTTTTCTTTTCTTTCTTTTGTTGTTTTTCTTTGCTTGTTTTGTTGTTCAATTTATTGAACGGCTATTGTTCAATCTATTGAACAACACTTTCTCTCTTTTCGTTATTTTTCTATTAAGATAATTGAACAGTTGTTGTTGAACCTATTGAACAACTACCGTTCAACATTGAACATTTGTTGTTCAACCTATTGAACAGCTGTTGTTCAATCTATTGAATAACACTTTCTTTCGTTGCATTATTTTGTTGTTCAATCTATTGAACAATTGTTGTTCAATCTACTTTACAGCTACCATTCAATCTATTGAACATCATTTTATTTCTATTTGTTGTTTTTCTGTTCAAATTATTGAACAATTGTTGTTCAATTTAGTGAATAGCTGTCATTTAATCTATTGAACAATACTTTCTTTCTTTCTGTCATTTTGTTATTCAATCTATTGAACAACACATTTTCGTTTGTTTTGTTGTTCAATCTATTGAACAACTATTGTTCATTTGATTGAAAAACACTTTCTTTCTTTTCGATTGTTTTGTTGTTCAAACTATTGAACAATTGTTGTTTGTTTAATTGAATAGTTGTTGTTCAATCTATTGAACAACACTTCTTTTCTTTTTGTGTGGTTTTGCTGCTCATTTAATTGAACAGCTGTTGTTCAATATATTGAACATCACCTTTTTTTCTTTTGTGTTGTTTTTTTGTTCATTTAATTGAACAGTTGTTGTTCAATCTTTTGAATAGCCACGATCCAACCCAATTGAATAGAAAAAAATTTCTTTTGTGTGATTGCTCTTTGCTTATCCCAACCCCATTTCTCTTTTGTCTTTCATTTTGTTTTCATGGCATGAAGTACACTACTTTTATGAGGACAAAGAATTTATGGATTCTATTGAAATGAGTTAATATCATTAACGTTATGATCTTTAATAGGACAACTTCTTGATGATAGATTATTTTCAAGAAAAGGGACACAATTATTTATATACTACTTTACTGTATCATTTTCTGTTGTACATGATACTGATTGATCATCTTAAAAACCATGCTGGTTCCACCCTTTTTGGTTATAATATTCTCTATCTATAACAAATAAGATTATGGGTATACTTTTCTATTGACATGTTCAACTTCTTCCACCATCCTTGTTCTTAAGGAGTATTAAGCCTCCCTCTATTTATCACAAAAATGTGTAAGAAAAAAAAAAATTTGTTTTTGGTTGGAGGATAGGGGATCTCATTACGAGCCAGCCTACCATGTTCATAAAGCTGTAGCAAAGTGACATTCCCAATGTGGCCACCACATCAGGGTTATGATCCATTGGATAGCTAAAATATCCTTGAAACAAGAGGTCTCATCACGAGCCAGCTTGATCACTTTTACTACATCCCAGTGAATGGCAGTGTGGTTATTTGGTTGTCATGCCAGCACACTGATCTCTTCTGTAAAACAACATTGGAACTCTCCATTTATAAATTGAGGTTCATGGCTCATATGGGTTAAAAATTAACCCTGCCCAGTCTATGGATGCCTGATGGCAGTGGAGACTCTGCTTATGGTATTGAAGTTATACCTTATCATCAATTACTACTATAATACCCTCTTCTTATTCTTTCTTTTTATTGGATAAATTATTTCCTTAGTTTTCCCTTATTTTGAACAGTTGTGCATGAGATAATGTCTTTCAAGCAATCGTATCATTCTCGGCTAGAATACCATTAGCAGAGTACCTTTTTGGTATATTGTTGTCCTTTTCTTTCTCGCATAACTTATCATCAACCCAACACATCCCATCTCTTATTCATAAATATTGTTACACACTCCACTCCCATTATAACAATACCTCTTTCTGTCTTATCATTGATATGTGTACTCTGCTTCATTTGTTGTCGTACTATTCATTCCCTTCCCTTGTCGTCAAAACAACACTTTCCCTGTCTACTTGGTCGTAGGCGACCTCTCTTTTAAGGAGGGGGAAGGATTTGCATTATGCCTTTGCATGCGCTATATTTATTCCACTTATTGGACTTGATATGTTGTTGTGATATCCCGTGATCAAATGACATGTGGTAGTATGATAGTCCTTGAATTAATATTATTAATTCTCATGGAAATTTTGCTTAACATCATGGAATTTAGTTGTTACATCTACTTTTTGTTCTATTTCACCAAAGAAATTGATGTTCTGTGTTGTTTCTTTATTGCTGTGTTAATCCTTGAAATTGTAAGACGAATATTCGAAGAATTTGAGCATTATGAGTGGGAAATCAGTTTACCAAGAACTGTTGATGGTGGAGATTCCTGCCAGAGCCAGGGAAATTGTGGTGCATGTAGGATGGATATCATATTTCACCACACTTTAGGCTCCTAGTGAAGAAATCACAATCAAGTTTTTACAACACTTACAAGATGGGCAATCCATAGTAAAAGGTGTAAAAGTAACAATATTAGAGGCTTTGATAGCTGAAGTTTTCAGGCTTCCAGTAGAAGGAGAAGTATGGCCTAAAAAGCACATAATGTTGCATGATGCGGCAGAGATTTTCAGAGATGCGGGCGAGGAATTAACACAAAAAGGAAAGGGCATTAAACCATCCTCTCTGGGAGAGCCATGGTGTGAATTAGCAAGTGTCAGTCAGAAGTAAATCACCTGTGATGGTCATCGGGATGTGGTAAAACCATGACAACTTAAACTCTTAGCTGTTTTAAAATATAAGCTCACTGTCAATTTACCATTTTTCTTGAATTCATTATTACATGACACAGCAGATAGAATAACACAGGCTAGACATCCTGATACTGTAGTTAGTCATCATGGTTTGATAAGACTGATAGTTAGCCACAGTCTTTCCCAGCAAAACTTAATTTGGTACAATTTTATAGCACCGCTAGAGATAGGGGAAAACCCTATAGTCCAAACCCTTGCAACCATGGAAATTGAACAGCAAAACACTATTCCAAAGTGGAAACAAATTGTTCATACAGTAGTAGGACCCCATAAGCACAAGTGTTCAGCAAGGCTAAACCCAATTTAGAGGACTTTCGTAGATCCTCAGGGTAGCGCCAAATGACTGGCATAACCAACAAGTCCAATTATTGTGCAGGACTCTGAACCAGAATCAGAGGAAGAAGGTAATTTTGAAGCAAAACCAGGGGACGAACCTATTTCTAAACAAGAACAAAAGAAGGAACCCAACTCTGAACCAGAACAAGAGGAAGAGCCTAATTCTGAATCAGAACTCAAGGAAGAATGCAATTTTGACCTAGAACAAGAGGAAGCACAACATTTTGATGTTGAACGAGAAAATGAAGCAGGGCCTCCTCAAAACCACCTATAAGCCCCCAAGACAATTGTTTATAGGACATTGAGGAAGGGATGGCCTAAGTTCTTACAAATTTGAATGCATATATGCAACCTAGAGAATGACTTGACCAAAACCTAAATGAAGCCCAATCCTCAGGATATTCTAGTCACATAGAAATTTTTCCTTCTGTAGAAGTTGCAGACCAGGAAGAGGAAGTAAACATAGAAGTCATTCATGAATCTGATAACCAGTCAGGTGACATGGTTATATTGGAACATAGCCATGACAAGCACCAAGAACCCTTAGATACAAAGGGTATTGAAAAACCCATTCTTACAAAGGATACTCCTCAAAAAAAGCGAGTAGCTGAAACAAAACTAAAGAACTGAGGAAGAAATACCAAAAGCTTCAGAAGACAGTTACAAGGCTACGTCAGAAATTGAAAGAAAATACAAATAGAGAGGACCAAAGCACTACTCTTGAGGTAGTCACTGTGGCCACATAAATATAAATATGTGAGGGCAAGGCAACAGAAACCCAGACCGAACCTATTTCTACTCAGACAGTAGCCACCGAAACAAATTTTCATTCAGACTTAATGGATACAGTTGTTTAGATAGTAGCCTAGCTTGCTTTAGAGCAATGTCAAATGGAGACAGTTCCTCTTCAAAGGTATCAAGAGTTGCAGAAGCAATGCAGAGAATTGACCATAACTGAGAATGAAACTTTTGATATGTTCAGACAGGAGGAAGAAAAGAAGAGGAAAATAAAAGCCAAGCTGGATAAGGTCGTGGGCCACGTTGATGCTATTTTCTCTTTATACTCTGATGTCTTATCTTGTAGGTCTCTTGCCACAAATTATTTTATGTTTTTATTAGAAATATATTTGATGTTAAAGATTTAATTTGTTAAGGCTGGCAAGTCAGTTGAATTCAAGACAACTGATGAATTCATAAATTGTTGTAAGGAGCATGGGAAAAAGGTCCAATGTCTCCTCTGTGAATTCTATTTGCACAATTTTGTATTAGAATGAGAGGTGGATAATAATCCTAGCCTTTTCATAGGGGATATTTAGTTCCTGGCCATTATTTCTTTTGCAGTAAACCAACTCACGTGGTCTAAGGCTTATAACGCCTTTCAAAGAAAATAACATGGACTGGATTTGTGGGTAAGGAGCGAACCTATGCACCCCTTGCAACCTTTTATTAAACACAAAAGGCTAATGACACAGAAGGGTGTAACTAATATTCTGGGGCCTATACATAAAGGAATCGTCAAAACGGGAAGGGCATATTTCTTATCCATTCAGGAAAGATCCCTGCTTACATCCAAACAAAGATGGACAGTCTCAACCAATAGTGTCAGGGACAGAGAATCGTTTAATTATATGAATTTTAAATATGCCGCAAGTCGTTTTGTTACATACAGTAATATTATCTTTAGGGAAGGACCATATTGGCTAGGATGTCGATTTAGGAGTCCTATTATTTGGTACCCACCTAAAGGATAACGTTCTGATTATGAGTTTTCTAAAGGTCATGAAGGGATAGCCTTTGCAGATTTAATACAAAACATGATTTTAGGTTACATACAAAAAAAGTCTTTCATGCTTACTCTTTAACTGCATTACATAATAACTATTTACGTTCACGAGGACGTGAAACAAGGTAAGCAGGGCAAAATGTTGGGTCATGCAACAGGTATAAATTTACCCTTGATTACACTATCTTTTTCCTCCTTTTTATGCATTTTTGCCATGATGTAATAAGGTTTTGATAAGATTTCCATAGAAAATGAATGAAACTGCTTCTAAAGCAATTTGACTTTCAAAACTAACTTTCATTGGTTATTATGTAGAAATTGGCAAATGAAACAGTTGTTGTTCAAACTACTAAACAACAAAGGCTAAATAGAGGAAAACAACACATGTCTTGTGCGGTCAAATCAAGAAGCGAATCAGGAGGATCCGCACATGATAGAAGACTATCTGATAATAGCATTTAGTTGCGAATTCATTAGGATCTCCTCATCCTAAGCAATTGTATTTATCTCTTTTCCTCTTTGGTTATAAGAGGCGAAAGACGCATAGAATAAAGGACTCAGTTGTAATTTTAATATACAGAGTGTTATTCTGAAAGACATTGAGTTGTAATGACATTTGAATTTGATGAATAATATATAATTTGCGTTGTTTTTCATTTAAAAGATTTTGAGGTAATCAAGCAGTAATCACTGACAACATGGGCCCGTACATTGGTGGATTTAACTGTTGTTCCCTGTTCTATAGTTTACCTTTCTGCAATTTAATTACCCTATTTTATAGTTGTATGATTGATTTACTTTTACTAGTGTTGAGTTTTTGTGTTCATTGCATTGGTTCTTATTTCTATTGATTATTTCATTTATTAATATTGTGGATTGATTTGACTAATAGTTAAGAATAATTTCTTGTTAATTTAATGGTAGATTTTTATTGATTATATTAGATGTATTAATTTTATGCATAAGTCTAGATTTAGCTGAAAGAGCTCTATTATCACTACGGTGCACTCGGTTGATGTAATTGCAATTATAACTTTTGATTAATATTGAGTTTTAATGTTTGAATAAGTTAATTTCCTTGAAGTTATAAGTTGGTAGTTTATGGTTTGATCCGTTTACTCTTGTATTGAAGTCAATAAGTTATTTTAAAGAATTACTCTCTGTAGATTCAACGATTTACATCACTTGCACATATTGTGTACACTCTTGAAACAAAAAGACTTTCCCACGTTGATAATTAATGTGAGGCATTTAAGAGTTCTAAAAGGCACCTTATTTGCGCCCAACAAAAATTATGAGTGATAACAACATGGAAGGATTGAAATTAAATATGAATAGATAAAAAATAATGATAGGTATCTCTACTAAACAAATAGAAAGTGTAGGGACAACACTATGTCTAACCAAAGGTGAAAGTGAGGAACGATAAAAAAGTGTGCATGTTTCTTATCACAAGTCAAGAAAGGTTTCTAAGGGGACTCACTAATGTGAGAAATAGTATAATTTCTTGATATTTTCAAACTATTATTCACATCTCTAGTTTGAATGTCAAAAGGAGATTCATAAGAAAACTATTGTAATAGGTTAAAAACTAGAAGTTCAACAATTATATAGGAGTTTAAGGTCACCTAGAGTAGACTCTGATGAGTCACAGTAGCCAGAAGGCCAAGGCCCACAAATAAACTTACAACTAGAAACATACCCTTTGAAAAAGTTGCTAACTTTGATGGAATCATACTCTATTTTCATATGTTAACAAAGAGAATGTTTTTAGCTAGTGTGTTTATACTATTGTAGATATATAGTTACTTATAAAATATTCTCTCCTCTACTAGTTCCTTTGGTTTTTGTAGGCATGGAATTATAATTTATGGACTATTCACTTATTATAGTGTTTCCCACTTACTTTATGCTTGCTAACAACTTATATGAAACATGGAGCTTCTTTATAGCTGGCAGACTATTCTTTGTTGCTTAGATATTTTGGTTATTCATATACATCAACAATGGATTATTCCCTCTTTTTCCATATGGATAATATTGTTTTATTTCAAAGTTATTGGGTTTATGGAAAGGAACTATTCTTATTAATTATATTGTTTCATGTTAGAAGGGAATTTAAAGTTTTAGATTGAGGCTAACTTATGATAATCATGGTGGACTATTCTCCCTATTATCATTTTTAGTATTGTCCCTTACTACTATTAGCTATGATTTAATTAGTTGTATTTCATAATGATTTTACACGCTGCATATTAGTTATCTTTCATTTCAACTCATAAGCCCAAAATTACAATAGTTGGTGTCACAAATAGGAGGGTTCACCTTACGAGTGGGATTTTTAATTATGAACTTTCACCTTTTCACCTAGACTCTTGTGTGGTTGGCAAGGGTTATTTGTCAATCCTTGTTATAATATATTTTATATACCTTCAAAGTATGGGGGGTTTGGCCAATTATATTATGACATGGCATATGCATTCATGGGATACTAGAAAATAGCTATAACTCACTAGATATTAAATAATACCTCCCAGTAAGATTTTTTTGAACTCCTATCTTAGTACATATTTCTAATTAAAAACATTTATTCTCACTAGATATCCTAGATATGTCCTTTTTTTAGTAACATTTTAATTCCCCCTTTTATTTCTACCCCTAGTATAGTGAAATGATATAACCCTTATAAACCCTCAATAAGGATTATGAAAAATAGTGGAATACATTCTTTTTCATTTTCTCCTTCCTTATTTTAATTTAAATAAAAAGATTGCTAGATATTAATGGAGATTCTAACGATGAGGTTAAATACATCCAAGAAACCTAAATCATGCATCATCTTCTATTTCTAAAAGAAGCAATCAATAAAATAGACTAGTAGTAGAGAGGTTGGATTTTCAATGATTTAGTTATCAATGCCTACACCACACATATTAGTGGACGGGGAAAAATAGTTTCTAGAAGGTATAATTGTGTATTCGTATGAGAATTTATTTATTTCTTCGAGTAAGGACTTCACTACAATGTTTTTTCACCATTTAGTCTTTTCATTTCTTATAAAATTCTTAATTGTGGTGGATCCTACATTGATGGAAGAAGGCATATCGCAAATTGATTAGGGAAACATTGTGGATATGCCAAACATTGTAATGCATGAGAACCCATATAAATTATTGTGGATGTGAGACTATCATGTGCCATAGAGGGGTATTTTTTAATTGAAAGAGAAAATGAATAAGCACATCCAAGGAGAATGAACATATCATTGTGTATTTTACAAATTAGTAACAAGTCCAATATAAATTTATCTCATTGACCTTCCTAATATATTATTCACAACAATTGTGCATCCACCAACCCTAAATGCCACAACGATACCTAATTCTAAGCCCCATATTATCTATATGATTTTAGTATATTTAAAATATCCGTTGACATCTATATACAGGGAAATATATTTCTTTATTTTTGTTGAATTTTAAACCCCCCAATATGACTTCATGTGGTATAATATTACATGATTAATAAACCCCTCACTCTCCAAAGTAAGAGAAAAACCTAGAAATAAAAAGTAGTTCAAGATTACATGAAATTTTCTTCTTCTAATTTGTAAACTATTTTGGATTTTAGTACCATTTTAGATAGTATATACATGACTATGTGATAATTTTTTTTGTATTTTTAGTGATTTTACCTAAAAACTAAATATATAAACCATATTCTTTAACCACTGTCATAAGGAAAATATATTCAAGTTGGAACATAAAAAATTTCCTTGGAAATTATATACAAGAGAATTAGCAAGAAATGAAGGATTGTACATTTTGTCTTCTTATATTATGGAGACCACAAATATAGATTATAGTGTATTTGAGCTTATTGTGAAGATACAAGGCACCATGATCTTCTATAGTCCTTTACATATACTTCTCTTTATCTTTCGTTAATATCTCCTAAATGTTGACTACTCATGATATGGAGCAATAAGTGCGACCAAAGTAAGTAAACACATTTTCCTCCTTTGGCTAGGTTTTGTAGTGTCTTCAATTACTCATAGGTTTATGTTTTAGAATCCTTTTGAAATTTGCATGTTATTTGTAGAAGTATCTAGTGCATTCCTATAAATTAAAAGCTCTATATATGTGAATTAAGGTGTGATGGCATGATTTCCACTTGGGATGTAGGGAATAATTCAATGCTTATAGTTTTCAAGTCATAAATTTTACAATACTTTATTTGACAAAAGAAATGTATCATTGAAAGATATCAGTATGTATAATGTAGTGAGAAAAATGCAAACTTATGTGTTTCCATACATTCGAAGCTCACAAAATTCCATTTCTTTGACGTCAAATCAAGGATTTACCATTATGGGAGATTAATGTGATTTTTATGGTCCAACCAAAATTGGCATCTGTATGTCGCAAATTTAATATTTCAATTCTAGAGCATCAGTAAGGTCATATAAAACTATGTACATTCATTTTCGACTATGTTCTCAACATGGTTAAGTTGTGTATGGGAACTTTTAATGAGTTCATTTTCCTTTTTATGTTTCATTTTATTGCTTATCATGTGTAATATCAATTAAATCGAAAAATATATATTGATATTCTCACTTGCATGGAAGTTGTATGGGTCACTAGACTGACTTTTACCTACTACTTCAAAGTTCTCTAAATATATTTTGATCATCTTCACAACATGGTTAAGTTGTGTATAGACACTTTTAATGAGTTCATTCTCCTTCTTACTTCTGTTTCATTTTATTGGGTATCATGTGTAACATCAATTAAATCGAAAAATATATTTTGATATTCTCACTTAAATGGAAATTGTATAGGTGGTAGACCCACTTTCACCAACTACTTCAAAACTCTCTAAATATATTTTGATTTACTCACTTGAATGGGAGTTGTATGGGTGGTAAACTTAGTGTCACCTACTACTTCAAAGTACTCTAATCTTGATAGAATATTCAAACTAAGCAACTTCTAAATGGCCAATGCTTTCTTTAAGATTTTTTTCAACAACAATCACCCACTTTTCACTTAACTAAAAATCCACATACAAATGCACCAAAAATAAATTTTAAACTGATATTGATAAATTCTTACTAATCTATTATTAAACCACAACCCAATCATTTATTTATAATTTATGTTAAGAAGACATAACCTGGCCATATATATAATTGTTATTAAAATACATGAAATTAAATTTTGATTATATATATATATATTATATTATAATATATATATTTATAAATAAAGAAACAAATAAACATCATCATAAACCTGAAAATTCATTATTACTCATCATGAATCCCAAACTCAATTTTTTTTTTTAATCTTAAATATAATGAAAAAATCATTATTTCTCATCATGAATGCCAGACTAAACGTTTTATTTAAACTAATAGGAAATTTTAAAAGGGACCATTATAATGACTTCTGAAAAATAATTTAAGGAAGAGACCAAATCATTGTACAAGCATCTTCATATCACCGGCTTCATCACATTACCAAGTGACAAAACAAATATTTATCAGTTTCACCAACAACGTTTATCCCAAACGTTGTTAAAATGGATTACAACCAAGTGACAGAATGAATATTTATCAGTTTCCCTAACAAGTTTATCCAAAACGTCGTTAAAATGGATTACTTTTTACAGGGAAGACGATTAAATGGATTACTTTTTATAGGGAAAACGATTATTTTAATTTATGACACAATTCCATAAATGACCACGCATTCAAATCTCATGATGCAAAAGGCTGAAAGCTACCTTTTAGAAAATATCATGCCATGATAAGCATCTAAGTGGAGGGTTTTTTGTTATAAAATATTGCCTAGATGCCATTCTTATCACCTTTTAATCAATGCCAAGTGAAATGACTTGAAAGATTGACACGCTCATGAAACCTGTTCACAAAGAGAAATTATTGGGATCAATAACTTATGTTTTACTCAATTTTGTTGACTTCCTCAATAGTGTAGATTGACCTCGATTGTAAGGAAAAAATTAAAAGGTGGTTATGGATTGTTATGTATTTTAATTATTTTTTTTCCAATTAGGATGGAAGTAGGTTTCTTTCAGAT
>APFE030036420.1:193212-262330 GCA_000404065.3 Pinus taeda
TTAACAACAATAAAAATAATAATAATTTTCTAAATTTAAAAATCTACTCAAAATCCAAAATTTTGTACTGTGGCATAAAACCTAATAAAAACGATATTTATAACTTTCATTTATCATCAATATTTTACTGAGATAAAAAAAATAATAATAATTTTTTAAATTGAAAAATGTACTCAAACTCGATACTTTTGAACTGTGCAGTGAACTATATGAGTGAATCTGACACCATTTAACTTATAAATATATCCATTTACCTATGTACGAGTGACCGAGTACAGGTATTGAAAATTTTGAAAAATTGGCAATTTTGCTTTTTTCCATTGTCTAACCAAATGAAACCGTTTGAAGAGATTGGTAGCTTTTTCTTATTACCCTGATAAGAGATCCACCTTGAAAACAAGGGGCGCTCAAGTTGATTCCATGGTATTTATTTTTATCAAAAAATTGAAAATTATAATCTTATTATTAATTATTATAATTGAGTCATTATTCAAGAATTTAAAATTATAAAGGTTTGATTAAAGATATGCCTGTTTTTTTGTTTTCTAATAATTGAGATAAGGAGAGCCTTTTCTTCATTGGAAGATGGAAAGGGCGTGAGATTCTCATTCTCCTATGATGAATGCGGTGCCCTTGACAGCGGAAACAAAGCGAATGCATGCGTTACAACAAACCAAATAAAAAAACACAGATTTGACAAGCAGTCCAATCGCAGTGCTTGACCTCATAATTTGCAGATTAGAATATACGGCCTCCAGCATCTTTAAAAAAAAGAACATAAACATTTTGTGGATTTTAACAGAATAAAATAGAGGCCATATTCATCATGCCGTGATGCATTTTTCCCTGAATATATAAACTGTTCCAGTCCTTGCAACCCTTTTTTTTAAGCGCACTGTATAAAAGATTCCTGCGCCATCTTTTCCGCTGCTTTTTCATTCTCTATGAAGCTAATAATTCACACAGGCAGGCAGCCATAATTCTACTTATTATGCGCCTGAGCTCTTCCATGCACGTACTCGTTTGGACATGGACGTGTTCGGGCCAGGGCCGTAAGGAGCTTTGTCAACAGTAATTCTCCTCTCAAATCAATCCAAGTGAAAATAATTGAGACTTGTTCATATTAAAATCCCTGCTTTCACATCTAACTATTTGAGTAAATCATTACTTACTCCTGGATGGTGTTTGAATAAATCATTAACTTACTATTGCATGGTGTTTGAATAAATCATTAAGTTACTATTGGACGGTGTTTGAATAAATCATTAACTCACACGAATTCTCATCAAAACCTAAATTATAGAACAATTTATATACATTCAATACTGCACAATGTGAATAGAACAATTGTCATCAAAACCTAGATTATAGAACAATGTATATAAATTCAATACTGCACAATGTGAATAGAACAATGTACATAAGTTCATTAACTCACTCAAGAATTCTCATCAAACCCTAGATTATAGAACAATGTATATACATTCAATACTATACTGCACAATGTGAATAGAACAATTGTCATCAAAACCTAGATTATAGAACAATGTATATAAATTCAATACTGCAAAATGTGAATATAACGATGTACATAAGTTCATTTTTGCACAATGTGAATTGGAGGATTAACGATACAAGTTGTTATTTTCCTCCCATAGATTTAAATCTAACTCGCAAGAATTCTCATCAAAACCTAGATTATAGAACAACGTACATAAATTCAATACTGTACAATGTAAAAAGAACAATGTGTATATTTTCCATTTTTAGATTTAAATCTCAGTTAGTTGTTTAGTTATTCTGATTGAGATCTGTGATTCAATGCTGCTCAATGTGAATAGAACAATGTGTATATTTTTCATTTTTAGATTTAAATTTCAGTGAATTATTTAGTTATTTTGATTGAGATGTGTGATAAGTTTATTAATAATTTTATAAACTAGGTGGGTAAGGGTGTCTAAGGGATTTATTTCTACAACTATTACTATAACTTTTAAGTGAACAGAAACACTTTTTACAACTACTACTATAACTCCTAGATGAATCAAAATACCCCTTAGCACACTGCCAAGACTAAACGATTAAGGATTTGAACATAAAACTTTGTAATCATATGTACTTTACATTTTCACAAACTTACCAAATAAACTCTACCCAAGCCTCCTTGTTTCCCATCTTACTATTGAGGGGATGTTTGAATAAATCATTAATTAACAAGAATACTGATCATAACAAGAATACTCATCAAAACCTGGATTATAGAACAATGTAGAGAAGTTCATGGCTGCACAATGTGAATGGGACAATTAAGAATAAAAGTTGTTATTTTCCTCTTAACATTTAAATCCCATATAGTTGTGATTGAGATGTTTGATTAGGATAAATCAGATATAACTTAATTATTTTAAGTTTTAAATTTTTTAAAATAAAATTTAGTAATAAATTTGTTAGACAAATAGTGAATTTTGTTATTTAAAATGTGTTTTAAAACCTATATAAATTCAATATTTCTAAACCACTCAAAATAATAAAAGAATTAGAAACATTATAATAATTCATAAATATTATATTATTTTTTTTATATTTAATATTTCATAAACAAATTCAACACTCTACCCAAAAACAACTCCTGCTCCATTATGCAAATTCCATATCTCAACTTTGTACTTTCATAAATCTCTTCCGGATTGAAACAAAATTGACCAGACAATAGTATACCTATCAGTCTCGGTGCATAATCCTATTTGACTCGCTAACGCTCAAACAAAATTTAAATCTAAATTAGTTGTTGTGATTGTTGGATTAAATCACATCTAGATTGCTATAACATATCTAGCATGATACTTAAAAAAAAAATATCACACTATTATTTTATTTTTTGAAATAATTACTATACCTAATCTAACAAGATATTTGAAAAAAAAAAAGTATTTTTGAAACGTAACCCATCAATAAATAAATTAATTCACGTTCTTTCCAGTAAAAATCCTACAGAACACCATATTTATACGTAGATTTACCGCCAAAAGGTTTTGGAAACCAATAAAAGAATCAAAACAAATCTGTGAACCTGAACAAATATACTAAAACTTGTCAACTTGCTAATCCAGTTCTTTTGAAATGACAAGACCTTAGAAAACACGCATTATTATTCTCACTATGCATTGATATGACTTACAAAAACAAATATTTTTGGACGTATATTCAATTCAATGCCCATCAACTCCTTTAAGAAAAATTTCCATGTCTGGTGTGCGAAAAAGACAATATATAGAATAGTACCGCTGTTTAACACCATCCTACGCTTGGCAGTCAATTCGCTCCAGTTGGATTCACAAATGAGGACAACCTTTGAAACCCACAATCAATCCTTCAAAGGCGTGCACTGTCGGCATCCCTCCACAACTGTTGACAGTACTGTAAAGAATAAGTTTAATTTCAACTACCATTTGGACTCCATTATTATTAACATCCGATTCTTGAAAAATGCATGTTGTGTGCCCAGTTGCCTCTGGTGGCAGCCTGCTGGCAACACTGTTCAATCCAGCTGTAACATAATGTTGTGTTGTCCACCTCAGGAAAACAACCAATGCCTTCCTGTTTCAAATTTGTTTTGCTTTCTGCTACAATTTCAACGTCTATATCTGATATGGACCCCAGCATGCAATAACTTTGAAATTCAGATCCTAGTAGCCATAACTTAAACTAGTGAGAGTACTGGATAATAAGTAGGAATCATCTTTCCATGACACATGCTTGAGTTACGGGATCCTGTATCTCTGCAGGAACATAAATTTTTAATTAATAACATTGTTGTATTATTGGCGAGTAGTAGATCATTGGGATTTGAGATAATGCCATAAGTGCAGAGAAAATTGTTTTAGACAAGGGTCTTTGAGTGCTCCAGTTATGGGATGCCATGTTTGTCCACTAATTGAATTAGTTAATTAATATAGCATCTTTGCAATATTGTTTAGTGGCAAAGTTCCATGGGTTGATCATTGGAATCTGATATTGATGCTACAATTTCGCATCAATTACTTTAAACCAGGGACCATGAAATATTCATGGCTGGACAGCTATGATGGCGACCCTTTTCCTTGGATGTCCCGCTGACCTTGGTAATTTTGCTCACATGGAGGGTGGACAAAGGTGCTTTTAAATTAAAGAATGTCGACTCAGTGTTATATTACATTTTAATGTCAAGCTTTTTTAGATGTTTTTTAAAGTAGTTGTTTTTGTAATTTTTTTAAATTATATCGCCTTATTTTCTATATATTATATCTTTGTTTTAATGATATCAATTACATCAGCTGTTTTTAAAGACACTCAATATATAATTTTGTAAATGTGATTTCTACTCACATTCTTTTAGGCTGTGATTTATTATAGTATCAATACCTTTTTTGCGGTCAAGTCCTTTTTTCCTTCAATTAGTTACCCTTATAAATTATATGATTATAATTTTTTGGAGGTGATTTTTATTTTTTTTAGAATATTTAATCATGGTTTTTATTAATTAGAATCTTCGAATATTATAATGGTTTTTAAAGACTAAAAAATATAATATATGTGTTTAAGACTAAAATTTATTGCGATGAGTACAGAATTTTTATTAAAATGATTATATTAGAAAATTTATTTGTTTTTTTTTTAAGTTTAAATTTGTATATTTTTTTTTTTATAAATATTGAAAATTATATATGAGTAATTTTCACGTGTTTTTTTGAAGTTTTTGGTTATTTATCTATTTGTCTAGAACTAGAATGGACTCATTGAAATCATAAATTTGATAGGTGGTAGTTTATAATTGAAGGCTTTGATCAATATGTACAGTAAAAAAATCAATTTAAAGAACACAAACTAAAATTTGGCCAAAAAGAAATGGTTAGATTCGGACTAGAAATCTGCAAAGAACTTCAAAAAGTAACACTTAAAAATTATTCCCTTTTATTTTAAAATTAATTTTATGATTCTTATTTTTAATTTAAAATTAAGATTAATGATTATATATTTCTATTTTATCATATTTAGGAATGGTATGTGCATAAGATTGTTTTAAATTCAAAATTAGAAAATAGTTTTTGACTTTAATATATATGGAACATTAAATCTTTAGGTTTATGTATCAATTTTTTGCTAAGAGTGGAAGTTGTTTTTTTTATTATTATGTAAGAAGAACTATAAGCTACATCATTCAAATTTTATTTGGGAATTTGGATATAATTTTTCAATTGGTACATAATTTTTCTTTTTAAATAATGACAAATTGGCAAAAGCTATAATAATAAAAAAGAGTTAACCATTTCAAATGCTTAGAATATTACCATGTTTTGATGTTTTAAGGATGTCCAATGAATAGGTGAATCATTTCTTAACTCTTTAATTAATAGATATGAAAAAGCATGGCATGAAAAGAAAGAGGAAACGGCTATCAAATCATGGAAATTTAGGGTAATTAGTTCACATACTTGGGGTTTCTGGTTGAAGCTAGCTCATAAATCGAGAATTGATTTACCGTTTGGGTCATTATAAATTGGGATAGTGGTTTTGGAAGACTATTCTAGAATTCTTATAGGTGAGGTTTTGTAGTTTGTTGCATTTTGTTGTACTAGGTTTCTAGCTATTTTGACTTGAGAGATTTTTTCCCCTTCTATCTTGGAGCTCTAACAAAACCATTAGCCAACAATTTGGAATGGACCTCACTTTAGTCAATTGTTGGACTTGTTAGGGAAAATTTGATGGCTCAAACTTTGGTCAAATTCTTTTGAAGATTTTTAAGAAGCTTTACTTTTTTTGTTTGGAAAATCTAATGGTTAGTCTCTTGAATTTATGTGGAACTTACTTTTCTTTTCATGGTTTTTATGGCACTTTCCTGTATGTCATTTGTTTGAGGGGATATTGGAATATTGGAAAATGACTATGTTATTGATTATGATAGTTAGTTTCTAGTTAAGTCTATGAGAGTTGGAAGGAAGAATTTGCTCATGTTATATAAAAATCTCCAAATTGAAAATGGGTATCTTTTTTCAAGATTCCAATTAATGAAACAACTAATATCCACATAATTTTAAGAAGACTTGAAAATTTTATTGCAAATAATAGAAAAAGTTGAATACACTTTTCCAACTTGAAGGTGTTGCCTTTCATCAAATGGTTGTGAATAAAGTAGAAGTCTCAATTTTAGTGCCTTAAATGTCAAATTGTTTATTAGATCATGGTAGAGAAAATAAAAAAAAGAAATTATCCTTTAATCACATGATTATATAGAAATGATAGATAAAGGTCAAGATTTTCACACCATATTCAAAAAAGATATATCTTTATCCAATATTAGTTTTTAAATATTTTGTTTTGTGTTTTTTTATCAAATTTATATTAAAAATATCTTTTCAAAAATTCTCAATTAAAAACTAGCTAATTTATTATTTATTAAAAACTAACTTATTATTTGTTTGATAAATAAATTACAATTTTTTTAATAATCCCAAAACATCACAATAAAAATTTCTATGATCTTACTTTAATATATAAATTAACTAACAAAACTGCAACAACTTTTTAGTACAAACATATCCACACTTATTAAAACATATATATCTTTTCATATACGCATTACTTACTTAAATTAAGTTATTATACACATCTTGATTAAAAATGTTGGCTTTCTATAACCAGGCTAAAATGCTTTGCAGCCCCTTTCAATCCCTAACAACCCAAGCAAATTGAAACAAGTGGCCCATGAACCATCCTCTGTTTAAATTGGAAATAGATGCAGAGTACTGAAGATTTGGTGGGGATAATATAAAGTGAAATCAGAAATTAATTAATGTATACATAAATACAAGCATTACTTGATGTAAATGTAGGGTACTGAAATCTTGGTGGACATGCTATAAAGTGAAATCAGAAACCAATTGATGTAATCCATAATTTATGAGAATTACTTACCCTCTTTCTGAAGCTGTGATCGTTGGATACTCCAACGTTTTAGAGAAGATTTGCAATTTTCGCTTTCAATCATAATTCAGGACCAGCTACGTTTGAAAATGTGAAGACTAGTGGTCAAACAGGGACGATGGTAATTCTAACAGAGACTGGCTTGTAAATTCAAAATTATGCTGAGGTGAATTAATATGCACATTGGTTGAAAAATAGTTCATTTAAGTAATGAAATAAAATTCTGTGCCCTTTGTACATTAAAATGAAATGAAATTCATTGCACACGGTACATCAATTTCTCTGAGTTACTACGTACTGTTTGCTTATTCAATATTTAAAGTTGCTCAATACTATGAGGAATTATGAATTTAATTTTCAACTAAATTCGAGTTACCAACTTACAGTTTGGCTTAATAAAAAGAAAAGTGGTTAATTTAAATATTAAAATGTTATGATTGGTTTGAAAACAAAATATGATAAATGGATGGTTAATTAATCAAAATTATTTCTTTACTTGATATTTTCATTTGTATGTTAATATAAATATATTTTAAGTCTATAAATATTAAAAATAAAATTTGTGTTATGTATTAATAATGTTGAAATAAAAATAATGGATTTCATTTTAGTTTAGATTTAATTCAAGCATATAATGGGTAATTTAGGAGATATAGCTTTTTAAATTTAATCTGTGTTACTATAAAAAAAAGGATAACTTCAACCTAAGGGTTTTGGGTTTGACAAACCCCAACTTCCACCATGAATTTCATGATAATTTGTTTTTATTTTAGTAATATTATTTTTTTCTTTACAAGAGTCAACACTAAGAGATGCTTTTGATTTTTGAGATAGGTTAATTTTATGGTAATGTTTTAATTTCCTTTTCCCTTCTAACTATTTGTCCAGCTACAATTCTCCTTAAAGTTTGAGGTAATAATATTTTTAATATTACCCTTATTTAAAAAATGTTTTTCCTTTATTTCCCATTAGATTCACAGAAAATCAGTATCCTTATGCCATTCCTAAGTTGAAAGAGGTGATATTCTTTTTTTTTTTTCCATACACTACTTAAACTCAACAACTCTCAAAGCCATTACAACAAAACTCATGATTATCACTCATACTCATGATATCACTTATGGGAATTAAACATGGAAGAAGTTAATCTTCATCAATTTATATAAATTTGATAATTTAATTTTAAACAATTTATAATATTTTTCAATTTCTTAATTTATTAAATCATAAAGTAGATAAGGTGTAAGAAATTTATTTAATATTTTCAAAAATTAAATTATAAATATAAAGGTAGAAAAAAATAATTTATTTTTTTATCAATTTATTAATATTGTGAAATTGTAATTCATTATTTATTTATTTATTAAATAAAAATATTTAATATTAAATTTATTTTTTTCCCAATAAAATTACCTATATTCAATAAAAAAGATATAGATATTCATGTGATTCCAACACTATTTTATTTTAATAACTAAATTTTTATATAACTTAGTCATGAAAATTATGACATCCTCCAAATCACTTAAATAACCCAAATTAAAAATACATTATTTATACAAACTTTACCTAATATTTTTAAATATATATATATATATATATATATTTTTATTTATTAAATAAATTCAAATACAATTATTTTATTTTCTATTTTAATCAGATAGAGATTCTCCTTGCTTTTTGTTTATAATCATTATAAATTAAATATATAAATGAAGTAAATGTAAAAGTATTATAATAATTATAATAATGTACAAAACAAGACCTCATCCATGTAACTTAGTTTAAGTCCCACTATAAAAATGTAACTGTTTGGATATTTAAAACTATTTTTACTTTTATAATGGTTTAACATATAATTTTTAAAATTTGTAGATATTTTAACCAATTTTACTTTAAAAACTTTAACCTAAAACGCTCCAAATTAAAATGAAACTAAAATAATGTTATATATTAAATCAAACAAAAACGAAATTCAAGCACAACAATCTAAAACCCTAAAACGAAATTCAAACCCTAACAAAACCCTAAAGCATAAATTTAGGGACAGATGGGCAAGTAATTTCGAGTCGGACTCGTGATTTGTAAAATATATGGAAAATATCCTTCTAATTATTAACAGGTTAAATCGTCCGTAGGAATCCATCTGGCCACCACTAAGATATACTCAAAACACTGTGTGGCGCGCTGTTGAGTAAAGTCTACTTGCCGTCAGACATACTGACACACAAATATATATAAATCCACTCCCCTCTCCCTCTGATATGCAGACACTGCTTTCTGTGCTCAGCAATCTAGCTGTCTGCCAGACTTTTTTTGAAGTCTGCAAATTAATATTCCTGCAGTTGTGTGTGGTTCTCAACTAGTTTTCAGCAGTCCAGTGCTGAGAAAATAGTTATTGTATTGTTTTTTTTTTTTTTATAATGGAGAAAGTTGGGATTTCTGCTGCTTCATTCCATGTGGGTTCTATATTTTTAATCTGTATTCTGGCTTTTACAGCTGTTGAAGCCTGGAGGCCATGGCCTTCCAACTTCAACACAACAAAAGCGGCAGATGTATCGGTGGGAAATGAATTTGGGAGCTCAAAGAGATATGAAGGCTCTTCAGAATTTGTTCACATGAGATACCACAATGGTCCTGTGCTCACAGAGAATATCACCATTCACACAATCTGGTATGGCAACTGGTCTTCCATTGACAAGAGGATCATAAAGGCTTTCCTATTTGCCCTCTCAGACAGCAATAGAAGCATCAGGAGCAGCGACAGCCCCTCTGTTGCAGAATGGTGGAGGACTGTGCAGCTTTACACGGATCAGACTGGGTCCAACATCAGTACGAATATTGTGGTGGGATCTGAAGTGAATGATCACTATTACTCTCATGGCAAATCCCTCACTCGCCTCTCAATCCAGGCTGTGATTAAGAGTGCAGTAACAGCCCTTCGCCATCCCTTGCCCATTGATCCCAAGACTGGTGTCTATCTCTTGCTCACTTCCAGTGATGTAGCAGTCCAGGATTTTTGTAGGGCAGTTTGTGGGTTTCATTATTTTACCTTCCCTTCCATTGTAGGGTATACCCTTCCCTATGCCTGGGTAGGGCACTCTGGAACACAGTGTCCAAATGTCTGTGCATACCCTTTCTCAATCCCTTCATACATGACTGGTATGCAACCCTTCAAGTCCCCTAATAATAACGTTGGTGTGGATGGCATGATCAGTGTTATTGCCCATGAACTCGCAGAGCTTGCATCCAATCCTCTTGTAAATGCATGGTATGCTGGGCAGGATCCTTCTGCTCCAACTGAAATTGCTGATCTCTGTGAAGGGATATATGGGAGTGGCGGAGGAGGATCCTACACTGGACAAGTTCTTCAGGACAAGGCAGGTGCCAGCTACAACCTGAATGGCTTGAGGAGGAGATTTCTTGTACAGTGGATATGGAGCCCAGTGTTGTCCGCTTGCTTTGGTCCCAATGCTTTGGACAAGTGAATGATATCAAGTATATTATTATTATTAGATATTATAATCAGAAAAGCTGTTTATAGTTATAATTAGGGGATGGGTTTATACTAAGCTAGCTATTTTGCTTGGTTGCTCGGTCTCTGTATGGAGCTGGACCTGTGTTTTCTAGATGGGCAGAATATGAGTATGAATGTGATGATCGGTTATGCCATTCTGGTGATGAGGTGAATAGAAGAGTGATGTTTGTGTGCAGGAGATTGCTGATGGTCGTTATGGGTATGTACATTACGGCTGCTGCTTAGAATATTGTTGTTCAGATGAATAGAGATTCCTCTATTTCCTGTGAATCAATGTGGATTATCACTTATCATGTAGATCTTTTCTTCCTATTTGGTTTTTGTTAAGCAGATTGAGTCTCCTCTGTTACCTGTGAATCAATGTGGATTATTACCTGTGAATTAATATATGTGGATTATCATTTATCATGGAGATTTTCTTCTTCTTCTGATCTTCTTCAGTTTGTTTTATTGGAATTGCGTGCCTGGCTTTCTGTGAGTAACAACCATAACTCAACTCACAGCCATGTGAATATATATGATATCATTCCTCTTCAGCTTTTTTAATGGATTGGAATTGCAAGCCTGGTTCTCTGTGAGTGACAACCATAACTCATAACTCACAACCATGTGAATATAATATTATAAAGTAATCAACACTAATTTTGGAAACCATAATTATCAACCATTTGTAATACATTGTGAAAGTAGCATGTAATCGGATGTAAACCGTGTTACCTGTACTACAAAACCCATTCACACTTACGCTGGTCAGCATCACCCATACACCGAGTAAAAGTTTAAATTTGCTGGGTACCATTTATTCAAAGTGCTGTTTACCATTATGGTGGTGGGGTGAGATTTATTGTTTTCATCAATAGTGTTAAATAGCAATAATGGTTTAATCTTTAATGCTATTTTTAAAAAATTAAAAACTAAGAAATATGGACTCTTATAAAAGTATAAGTACAGAAGTCAGCCTTTTCAGAATGTGGGTGCAATGTGTCCACCGAAGTATCCGAATAATGACAACTGCAGTAATTCTGGTGTGAAGATTTTACTATGCTATGATAGTGCAGAACTTACTTTCCTCAAGGCGCAGACTTTCGGATTTTACTACGGTATGATAGGGCAGAACTTACTTTCCTCAAGGTGCAGACTTTACTTTCCTCAAGGTGCAGACTTTCCACCGACCATAATGAAATGTATTAATGTGATATGAAGTTTTCATCGTGTTATGATAAAATAATTGATTTTTGAATATTAAAGTGGTATAAAGTTAATGTGATATAAAGTTTTCAGTGTTTATGATAAATAATTGATTTTTATATAGAATTTTCATTGTGTTTTGATAAAATAATTGATTTTTTTTGTATATTACTGTGGTATAAGGTATAAGTATTCATTATGTTATGATAAAAGTATTCGTTTGAGTTTATAAAGCTTCGACTTGTCATTTGATAAAATTTATTATTATTATTATTACTCCTACTACTGTAATAAGTGATTTAATATTTATTATTATCATTCTGTCAAAACTAAATTAATTTTTATTTTTCCTTAAATTCTCTATTGTATATTTTATTTATTTAATATTTTTATTATCATCTTTTTTTAGAATATTATCATTATCATTCTATCAAAAACTATATTAAAATTTTATGTGTATATTTTTTTTAAATAAAATTGAATAATATTTATAAAAAATATCTTAAAATTAAAGTGTTTTTTTTTTTTTTTTTTTTATAATTTGAATATTATTTAGTATTAATGAAATTGTTATTAAGTTGTACAAATATAATAATGCAAAAAGTTATTAATGAAGCACATATTTTATTAATGAAATATATGCTTTTTGTATACTTCATTTTGACTGACATTATTATGCTGAGATTTTCAAGCAGCAAATTGAGAACCCTTACTAAGATTACAGAGCATACATTTTAACCCTAAACATTCAACTTTGGATTTTGATTTCTTTTTATTACGCAACCTGTTTTAACCCTAAACATTCAACTTTGGTTTTGATTTTTTTTGGATTACACAACGTGTTCATAATCACGTGTTCATATTCATGTTTATTTCATGAACTTTTGTTATAATTAAAATTACAAAAATCATTTTGATGTTGATGATGTGTTCATTTATGTGAAAAAAAACCTGCAATATTTTGAATTTAATTGTAATACATATTCCAAATCTTCCAAAACTGCATGTTATGAATTTATTTGGCATCATATACCAAGACAAATGTAATGAGCCAAAGTGTAATGAGCTAAAGTCCATACTTAGCCTAAGGTAAATTTCACATTTCTTCCCTAGGAATGGAGTGATTTCAAATGGATTTTCATAATGTTGAACACATGTTTATTATATAAAAGCCATAACTATTTATTAAAGTGTCAAAAAAATAAAGATTTATAAGGAAAGATGAACAATTATGGATTGGAAAAGCCAAAAGGTTGTGTATAACTCCATGGCTTATATTCACATAACATGCATTCCAAACAACACAACCCTTTATTCTCTCCTCAATAATCTATAACATAAGATGATCAAAGCTAGGGGAAGAGACTTCATGACAAGCTTCCTTGTGTTGAAGATCTGTAGTCATAATTCTTGGTTGTGATTTTACCATTGTTGAGAGTTGGGAAATTCATAGCATGAACCAAGCTTAGGTGAGATTCCATTCAACCATTTAATTGACTATCTCACCGTGATACAGTTTTCAGATGATGCTCCTTGACAGAGATAGACTTGTGGCTAAGGAGGAGGATTTTGGGTCTTTGAGCTGAGAGGACTACAATGAATCTCAAGGCATCATTTTTGTTATAATTTTAAATCAATATAGATCTATATTCTTTCCCCTGCCCCCTAGCTTCCCCAACCCTCCACCAAAAACTCTCTTCCCCAGCCCTCCACCAAAAACTCTCCTTGATTTATTGATCTTTTAGCACATTTAATGAGATTTTATGTTATTTTTATTTTGCTTGGGAAATTAGATTAAGATCTTTTATGCAATTTATTTTATTTATTTAATGAGGAATGAAGAAGGTGTATTTTTTTTGGTTGATTGTGCAAGTTATCTAGTGAAGCATTGGAGCTAGAGTGAGATTAAGAAGAACTAATTGGTACATTGGAGAACTATCCAAAATCAAGATTTTTCCATCTTTCCTTCTCATTATTTTTAATATGTCATTGTGAAGAGAGTAGGATATATTATATATTTCTTTATTTGCCTTTGACCCTCACCCACTCAATGAGGGTTGGTTGCTTAACCCTTAAGTAGTTTTCCTTATAACGAAATCGGCAATTCTACTAAGGAAAGAACTTAGATTCTTTTCATAAACCTTAGGGGTATTTCCTTCTTTACATTTGATCTGAATTAGATCATTATATTATTTTTATCTATCTCAACGCTTTCAAAGAGGAAAATTTGGAGGAATCAACTTGCAGGTTCATTTTTAATGGTGGGTCCCTCTTTAGAGAATTGGTGTCTAAAACCTTAGAGATCCAATTTGAGGCATTAAAGAAAGTTTTTTGGGTTTAAAAAAATCTCACTTACATTAGAAAATTTGGCACTATTCTAGACTTAGATGCCTTTCCAACAATTCAAGAATCACATCAATCAAAGTTTCTATGCAAATGGTATGCCTCCTATAAGTTGTCCTCTTGTGTTAACCAACATGGTATGAATGGATGTCACATTAGCCCTTGTTACTCAAGTATAGGGGGCTATTCATGTATGGACATTGAAGAGGACTCTAGAAGGTTCAAACTCATAACTTTAGTTGAGGGTTGAGGGAATAGAACCTTACTCTTGTCATACAATGTTAATTATTGGGCTAGTAGGAGTAAGGATTCCATTCTATGTTAAAGTATTTATTCCATAGTTGAGCAATGCAATTAGGAATGGAAGTTAGAGAGAAAAATAAATGAGGTAAGATCCCCTAATAGCCTTATAGGCCACAAGTTTTAGGTAACTCCATAGAAAGTACACGTTTATTTGTACATAAACATTTTCCACACTAAAGAAAAGAGAGTAGAGAAACCTCACCTTATAGTTGGGTTTTCTCCTGTAATGATTTTTCAAGACAAATTTTGTGCCATTATGGATGGCGTGTTTAGCTCATCTACTCTATATTTCTTGCATTTTAGCTAATTTATTTTTAAGCATAAAAATAATAAATAAAGAATCTAAGGTCTAAAGTGAATTAATATTCACATTAATTTTTTTTTCATTTTAGCAAATGTTGTTGTGACAAACTATTCCAATGGAATATCAATAGAAATTTGTAGATCATCATATTGGGAAGTTATTTTAGACCTCAAATTGTGTGAAATTTAATCTTAGATGTATGTCAACTTACTTGATTGATGTCTAGGGTGGTCGTGTTTTATTTTCTGGTTGTTTATCCCTATGCTCATTATTATTCTTAGAGCAAGTTATGATTCGCAGTGCCTTTTCCTTTTCAAAGAAATGGCCATAGACCTTAGTCACTTTTTGTTTAATAGAAACTTGCATCCATCACTATTTTGCTACTTGTTGCACAAATAGGTGCCATTATATCATATAGGTGATTATTTTAGAGTTTTCTCAACTTATGCCTATTTGATTGAGTTTGTATTTCTTATAACAATTAAGTTTATGTTTTTAACTCGTTTGTGCATCTTAATGTTTTTAATTTTACTTCATTTGAAAAGAAAATGAGTTAAAAATAAACACATTGCATTTTTAATACCATTTTAGGCATCTTTTATTTTTAGTGAAGTTGCATGTGGTATTTGGTTTGTTTTAGACATTATTGAAAATTTAGGAGAAAAGAACCTCTTAATCTCCTCCAGATTCGTATTGTTCCTTGAAAGAAAAATGGAATTTTCATAATGTATTTCTTATCTTATTCATTTTAATAAGTTCAACAAAGTGAAACAAACAAAAATATTATTGTGGTCCATTTTGTACCCTTGAGTAACAAATAAATAATAAAAGCAACATAATCTAGAAAGAAATTGAATATTTTCTTTATACCAAACATATAGAGTCTTGTTTTTAGGGCCTTGATGTAGGGTTGGAGAGAAAATTCTCCAAGACCACATAACTAACTAGGAATTTGGTATAAGAATGATAAATCATTAGGGAAATTTTGAGGTGAGATATGTGCCTCAAAAAAAAAAATGTACCAACAAAATTAACTTTAAGAGAATCAATAGGATTCAAGACGATGATGTCATCCCCAAGGGTAAATATTTTGGAGGGAAAGGAAGGAAACTACTTTTTTTAATTGTATTTCTGAATTATCTGAATATAGATTTACTCAAATGTCAAGTGTAGAGACACGTTGGATGCAGAATTAAATTCCACATCCAATGAGTACCCACTATGCATACTTTTGAGTAGACCACATCGAAAAAATTGAAAATATAGGAAAAAACATGTTCAATGGGTTTTTTCAATGAATTTTCAATTTTTTTTTTATGTGGGTCTAGTCAGAAGTATGCAAAGTGGGTAATCATTAGATGTGGAATTTAATTCCTCATCCAACGAGTATGTTCACTTCACATTTGAGTAAACATATAAGGAGATAAGCCAAAAATACTAGAAAAAAAGTACCTTCCTTTCTTTTTTGTTTAAATTCACAACTCTTACTTTATTATTTTCTTTAGGAGCCTCAATTCAGACGTCAAAATTCCCCTAATTCCACTAGTATCAATAAACACTTGCACAGAGAAAACACCTAACAGATGTATCAAACACCATGGTCAAGTTAAGGAAGTGGAGAGAATATCTCTTCTTTACTTGTTTTGTGGGCTATCATGTGTATAAGAGTTTTGGAGTGACAAATCCTTGCGGTGACACCATTTTTCACCATAGCTTCAGGTTAAGGACTTTGCTCTAAATTCCCTACCCAAATGCGTAGACTTGACTATGACTACCCCCCCTTACTTGCCAATTGTGAAGTGATAGACTTAGTTCCTTTCCTACTATATTGCAGAGGTCACTATAATGGGAAGTGCTTATGGAACCTAACAAAGGTGCATAAAATCATTTTCATTTCCCTTGGAGGGTGTCCATCTTCAAAAGGGCACTTGCACTTTCGGTGATTATTGTGTAAAGGTCAAGTGGAGTCATCATTGTTACCTCTGTACCACTAGTTAGTGGGGTAATCATCTCCACATATACACCTGAGAAGTCAAGTTTTCTTATTTGGGGAAATCAACAAATCTATACACATATTCCTCCCTTAAGTATGCCTATCTTTAGGGTGCCCATTATGTCCACATAGTTTCCTACATTTATAATATTTTTTTGTGAGGTGAGGAACCTTAGCTTCCACATTAGTAGTAGGCTCCTCCCTATATCTATTATACCCATAGGTAGCTTGGAAATTTCTCATGCAAGCTTTCCTTTTGGTTGAAAATTTTCTCATGGGGTTTGTCCCACAAGCATTTCTAATTCTATTTTAAGTGGAAATAATGGGTGGAGGGTTTGGGAAATATGTGACTTACATCAAGCCAAAAGGCTCATAATTTATCCACCATAATACATTTTCCAATACTATATTACTATTCTTAGTTATCTTGACATTACTAGATTTGTCTTGATTGACATATAGACTCATTCAATGTTTACCCATCATGGTAAATTATACTTACTAAATTTCCATAATATATTTCCAAGTTTGATAAGTGCCCAAGAGAAGATCTTTCTACCCATGTCATGACATTCCACCTATGATGTTTATTCAATTACTTGGTTGATGATGATGTTAGATTATGTATTTTCTAACATGTCTTAACCAGGAGTTTCATTAAGTGGTACATTGAGTTTCCATGCTCTTCATTCCATGATTCCCAATGGCCTCCTTGGCCTATTTTCAACATTTTTTTCCATAAGGAAATTAGAACAAAACCCTTGATCTCCTTGCATCAGACTATGACCACTTATGTATCTGATCATATCCATTAATAGATATGATAGTATACGATTATCAAAAGCTGAAATTTCATATAGATTTCTAGTGGATTGGTTTTGTTAATCCCTTATTCTTCAATATCAGTAAGGATGCCATGGTGTGAGCAGCCCTAACCAAAGAGAAAGTTATATTACACATTAAACACCTAGATTTTGTTTACTTTCAATTTGGCGTTTTGTATGAGATGATACCTCATACTCCTCAACTATTAATAGATCATCCTAAACCTACCCTAATACCATATGCCATTGGTGTGATTGGTTCTATTTCCCATGCTTCCAATAGATAATTAGTGGTTTAGATGTTGTAGATGACTAATATCTCATAATATTCCTATGACTACACCAACATCATAAATCATCTAGGTCCTACCTAAACCTTTGATGTTCACTTAGTCCAATCAACAAATTTAATGAACAATCATTGACTTGAAGATAAGAAAAATAATAAAAAATAAAAACTTTCTATCAAGAAAGGAACCATCTTGATCCTAATGCTCACATGAGAAGTATTAATGAGAATAAAAAAATGGAATTTTTGTATAGGATTACAATGGAGACCATCATACTCATAAGAGCCTCATATGAATGAGATTAATTGATACTTAACCTAGTGCAAAGCCTTGAAACAACCCACCATCCTAACAAGTCTTTTCCCCCATAGTAGTAGCAAATCGTTGTGATGAACCCTACAACTGTACAAGGGGCACATAAGGCAACCCCCCACATAAGGACAATACCAAGAATGATAACATTTACATGCGTAATTAGAATTTTCATATAAAGAGGAGAGATTGTAACTATGAAAATTGTAAGAGTGCTCCTACCAATAAGGATTCATCTTCATCCTAGCTAGGTGACTTGCTATGGTTAGAGAATTCATCTAATGATATAGTTCTTTGACTCCCCAAAGGTATCTTATGAAGTTCTATGAACAACCCAAATGATTGAGCCACTTAACAATTATATTATTGTTGAGAATCGGCCTCAAGCATCACATGCTATATCTACCCTTGAGGTCCTTCAATTATACCCCACGCAATAGAAAATATCATTGATCACAATGGGTGGACTTGAACCCTTAGGTAATCATCTAATTATGTTTTATCTTGACTATTCTAGGTCTATGCTTCCCCACTAGATTTATTTCCAAGTTCAAGTATCTTTGCATGGGAAAAACATCTTTGGATGTGTTGGAGAGCTTTATATTCTCTATAGCTTGTTCCATCATCTCCCATTGATCTAGGTGGCTCCAAAGACGCTCAGAAATCAAAGAGGGCTCTTGGAAGACTCAAAATTCAAATTTTTTAGATTTCCTCAAAACCCAGACCAAAACATAGAGCTCCTCATCCTAATTCCAAGAACGTGAATGACACCTCAATCCAAGTCTATATGAGGAAGTTATTATAGTTTGAAGATTGTGACAAACAACAAAAAGTCAAAGTCAACCTATAGGACACGTGGCACTGTTGAAAATGTCATATGGCTGATGCGGACCAATGGGATTCTGACATGTGGCATCTCAGTCAACAAGTATAGTCAGCAAAGGCAGGACCCATTGTTGACATGGCACTGACAAATCATTGATTGTGCACATGACATGGCATGTTGATTGGGCATTTATGGACTAATGGGAGCATGCCACATGGCCCAATCACATGGTGCCATGTGGCACCTCCAAATAGGCAAAGTTTCCTAGAAATAATTGCAAAGTGAAACCTATATGAATTCATACATATTGTTTTGGTTTTTTTTGTCCGTATATAGTTTTGGAATTTAATGCATGGATGGTCAATGTATGTTGTTAAATAATTATTATGACCAAAAATAATACATATGTAATATAACCAAATTTGGGAGTTTGTGGGATTTGACCATAGAAATTCCAAATCATTAGTGATTTAATATATCAGCACTAACCACTATGCCTACCATACATCTTGTTCACTTCGCCCCACCACAACTATTTAAACCACTACCATGCATTCAACCAAGAGTAAGTGTGGATCTGTAGAGGGGATAAAGCAAGGTGTGGCAACCCAGAGGAGTCTGCCCTAGGCATGAAAATCAAGTTAGATTTTAGGAATATTCCTAGGGAATATTTTGGACAATATTCTTTTTGCATATCCTTTGAAGAATCTTGAAGATTTGATAAGGACTAAATTTTTAGTGACAAAATCATGCCAACGTTATACTCAAACTAACCAAAATTTCACTAGGAGTCTAATGGCGTGATCAATTTTCTGATCTAAGTGGCATAATTTCATTCACCCTGCAGAGAAGAATCTTTGTGGAATCTTGAGGAATCTAAAAGATTTTCTAAGGGTCGAATTTTGACAGTTTCTGAACCAGACCGACTTTATAGTCATTTTACTCAGTTTTCCGCAAGGAGTGTAATGGTCCGATCAAATTCATCATTTGAGTAGAAAATCTTCAGTCAACCTACATATATTAATATTTATGGAATCTTGAAGAATCTAAAGATTCCCTAAGGGCCAAATTTTGACAGTTTAAGAACCAGGTCAAATTTATACTCATTTTACTCTATTTTTCACAAAGAGCTTAGTGTTGAAGTCATATTAATCCCCAGAGCAACAAATTTTTACCCATCTTCAAAAAGGAATATTTGGGGAATCTTTGATATTCCTGGGGGCCTAGAATTGATGGTGTCAGAGAAGGGTAGAGTTTGCAGTTATTTGAAATGATTTCATGCCACGAATTCAACGGTGTTGTCCAATTCTTCATCAGAGTTGTGCATTTTCAGGCCATCCTTCGAAGTGGAGGTATATGATGCAGTGATGTCATGTCTTTCTTTTGATTTGCTAAGATGATGATTTTGATGTTGAGATCCTTGTTTTCCATTTTGTTGGAGGATACTTGAATGCCACTTGATGTGAGAATTTGATATCTTGTTATGCTAAAGGAACGCCCATATGAGTGAGAGTTCCTATAGGAAAGAGTCTCATGAAGAGACATGCCACTCTAGTTGAGGGAGTTTACCCTTGTAATGACAAGGAGTACACCATTTACTCACCATCATCTTGCAGCAATTAATGAAGCGACCTCCCCACTCTTGACATCGGGCCTAGAGAGATAACCCACACTGGTTGAACTCCGTTATCAAATTGTGTGTGTTCTTTGATTTTATGGTTTCATTTATGTTTCCTCTTCTTTATGTATGCACATGTGGTTCTTCATACTCTTCCACATGCAATTCTGCTAACATCATAAAACTAAAATATCTTGGTTAATTATGGTTGCTGAGAGAATTTGGATCAAGTTTGGTATCAGAGTGATCTTCTTGTTGATGTGAATTGTGAGTGTGAATGATAACCAAATATTGAACATGCAACATGAAAGAAAATGGAGGATCACAAAGATCTCTACAAGGACCTCCTCGAGATGGCACACATGGTAGATATAATGTATGTAGGTTATGAGGAGAAAATGGCAATAGAGGAACAAGAGAAGGAGAGAGAAGAGGATGATGTTCCATCTCCATCTTTGAGTCAATATTATTCTTCTTAATATTTTTCTCATCATTCGAATGAAGATATCAACAAGAACCTGCAAGAATAGATGTTGAATTAAGGAGACTTATACAAGAAACATAAGAGGAGAAGAAGAGATTGCCTCTTTAGTTATGAGCCACAGAAGAGGCCTTGGAAAAGTTGAAGTGCAATGAAGACTTAGCGAAGCCATCATCACGAGCTTCAGAATAAACAACTGAGATAAACAATGTTGATAGTTCTTCCATTCCATTTTTACATGACACTATTTCTGTTGGAAATTTGAGGTACCCATTTCAGGAACCTCTATGAGACTCCTTACCAAGATGGGATATAAAGGAGGACCACTTGGTATTAATGGCCAAGGAATGTCTCAACCATTGGAGGCTGTACAAAGACCTCGAATTACAGGATTGGGATACACTGAAGGAGAGTGCTTTAAGGTAGCATAAGCTTCCAAGGCATTATGGAAACCATCGAGGGAAGAGGTTGATGGGAACACATCACAATCCTCTCATGACAATGCACATTGCAAAGGAAGAGATAAGGGAAGCTCTTATCGCCAAGATCGCGACATAAACAACCAAGAAAGGTATAAAAAGACTCATTATGCTAATGTTCATTTTGATTACAAGCACATTGTTAAAGATGAAAAAAAATTGTGGCATTAAAAACCATGTAGTTTTTGTGGGTTGTATAGGCATGTGGTTGCTGATTGATGGAAGAGAATGGCAACAAGAAAGAGGACAAGATGAGAAAGACCATCTCCACAACACGGAAGGAAGAAGGTTGAGTAGGTTTGGAGGAATAAGACTTTTTGCAATCATTGCAATAGAGGTGGACATCAAAGAGCCACATGTTAGATACTCCATGCCCATACAACACCTATGAAGGAACCCACTAGTGGAGATGTTCAACTAGTGAATCTGCCACAAGGAGATGACCCATTCAATTTGTTGAGTGAGAGTTTGTCTTATTAGATATAGTAGCTTTTCATGGCCATATCATTGTAAATCATATGTTGCGAAATGATTGTAAAGTGATGATGTGTTTTCCATCATTATGGAAGCAACATGATGATGTTTTTGGCCCTTTTGTTGATAACTAGGGTATTGGTTTCTATTATGATGTAAAATTGACTAAAGAGTGTGTGTCATAGTCTCTTGGCAAGTATGGGAATGCTTGGGTCATGTTTGGTCTTATGGTAGAATATATATTTTACAAAGATTGTACCACATGTTTGCATAGGATGTAGGTGTTGGTTCATCACTTATGGCTCTGAAGAAGAAAGGTGAAGGAGAAGGAAGTGTAATTTGTCAGTGAACTTGTTGTGTAGACAGGTGAGTACAACTGATTATATATTGTGTTCATGCTTTTGGAGGACCAAAATATCCTAAGTGGGTAGAAATGATCTAGGTGACTCCAGAGACGTGTAGGTTTTAACCCCATACATAAACTACCTACATACAAATTCTAAAACACAGAAAATAAACAATGCGAGAGCATAATACATAAAAAACATATACACAAAGATTTTCCCCTAGATATCAAAACTGGGACTACCAGATTGATTTTTTCATTATGTTCCTTTCAATGTTACAATACATATATATACATGGCAAAGCATCCAATACCATGGACTGAAAACCCTCGCACCCAAAACCATGTGTGAAAACCATGCACAAAACCATAGGTAGGTCTACCCACCTGATATAGGGTCTCAAAAAAAATTCCCCTGGGTGCTGCCCCAGACCCTATAGAGGGGGGATACTCGGCCCCCCCTCTAATCCCCTGGTTAACTAGGGGAGCTAGTCGTTAAAAGAATAGAACACAAACCAAGATTCTCCCACTTGTTGTTTTCTTTCCACAGGGGGCCACAGGAGAGATTGGTCATTTATCCAACCCTACAATACCCATTGTTTCTCTACACCAAGAGAACTTCTCAGAGCTCACATGTTTTGTCAATGCATTTGCAGTATTCTTCAAAGTGTCCACCTTTACCAGCAACACCTTTTTGTCTTCTATCATATCCCTCACAAAGTGATACTAAACATCAATGTGCTTTGTCTTTGAATGATAAGCAGGGTTCTTTGCCAGGAAAATTGCACTTTGGCTATCACAGTCTATCCTTATAGCTCCCTGTACTAACCCCATACTTGAACACAATCTCTGTAACCAAACTGCTTCCTTGCTTGCATGAGTGGCTGCCATGTATTCTACCTCTGTAGTTGATAGTGCCACTGCAGATTGTTTCTTACTCATCCAACTGACTACACCTCCAAATAGGTTAAACACATACCCACTTGCAGATATTCTCTAATCCAGATCACTAGCCTAGTCTACATCAACAAAGCCATGAATATCCAACACTCTGTCCATTCCTGGTCTTCCTTGGTAGCACAAACCATAATCACTAGTTCCACACAAATACCTAAAAACCTACTTCACCGTTGTCCAGTGCTCCTTCCCTAGTTTTGACATAAACCTTCTCAATACTCCCAATGCATATGCAATATCTAGTCTAGTACAAACCATTGCATACATCAGGCTACTAACTACACTTGCATATGGAACATGGGACATGTCCTCTTCCTCTTCTTATGTCTTGGGACATTGTTCAATAGATAACTTCACACCTACAGGAATAGGAACCTTCACCGGTTTACTATCCTGCATATTAAACCTCTGTAGTATTGTTTCAACATACTTCCTGCGATTTAACCAGGGCTTCCTCTTTGCTCAATCTCTTTTAATTTCCATGCCTAAAATATAGTTTGCAGCACCAAAATCTTTCATGTTGAATTTGGAGAACAATTGGGTCTTCAAATCCTGGATAATTTCTTTGTCATTTCTAACTAGCAACCTATCATCCACATACAAGACTAGATAAATAACACGATCACCAATTAATTTAAAATACACACAGTGATCTTCTTTGCTTCTGGTGAAGTCAAGTCCCCGTATAAATGTATCAAATTTCTGATACCACATCCTTCATGACTATTTTAACCCATAAAGGGACCTTTTTAACTTTCATACTAGTTCTTTCTTACCCTTCGCCATAAATCCTTCAGGTTGCTTCATGTAGATCTCTTCTTCCAGATCCTCGTGAAGAAATGTTGTCTTCACATCCATCTGTTCTACCTAAAATCAAAATAAGTAGCAACAAACAAAAGTAATCTAATAGAAACTACCTTAGTAACATGAGAAAAAGTATCACCAAAATCAATTCCTGGCAACTAGGAATAACCTTTTCCTACCAACAGAGCTTTGTATTTCTCCACCTTCCCTTCTGCATTTGTCTTATTCTTGAACACCCATTTTTTTCCAATGGGTTTCCTTCCAACTGGTAACTCCACCAGATCCCAAGCCTCATTTTTGTGCAAAGATGCCATTTCATCAACCATGGCCTCTTTCCAGAGTTTTCCATCCTCCAAATCTACTTCTTCCTTCACAGTTCTGGGATCATCATCAGTAATAGATAAAGAAAAATGTGAATAGAAAGCAAATGGACTATACCTTTTTGGGTGCCTTCTTTTTCGAACTGATCTTCTCAAAATCAGAGTTTGTGGCTCTTCATCTTCAGATTCGTCTTCTGTTGTAGAGTCTGATTCTTCCTCCTTTGGCTTAAACTCTATCTTCTTAGGTTCCTATGATGGGACTTTATGTTAATAACATTTTTCACCTCTCTGAACACCACATCTCGGATATACACAACCTTCCTTGTGACTGGGTTCCAAAGCTTATAACCCTTTAAACCATCCTTATGACCAATAAAGATGCACTTTTTAGATTTACTATCCAACTTGGTTCTTTTCTCATTTGGAACATGCACATATGCATCACATGAAAATACCCTCAGATGTGAAAGGGAGGGTTTCTTACCAGTCCATAACTCTTGTGGAGTCTTATCCTGCAACGCTGATGAAGGTGATCTGTTGACTAGGTAACATGTTGTCTCCACCGCCTCTACCTAGAATTCCTATCTTAACTGGACACCACTGAGCATGCTTCTTGCCCTTTCCATCAGTGTCCTGTTCATTCTTTCTACAACTCCATTATTCTCAGGTGTATATGGAGTAGACTTTTGTCATGATATACGACACTTCTTACATAATTATTCAAATTCCTTACTGCAAAACTCTCCATCGATATCTGTCCTTGGCACCTTTATCTTCTTCTCTGTCTGGTTTTCCACCAAATCTTTAAATTCTTTAAACCTGTCAAAGACTTCATATTTCTTCTTGAGGAAATATATCCATGTATTCCTTGAGAATTCATTTATAAATGATACATAGTACATAGACTTACCCAATGATGGAACCTTCACATGTCCAAACAGATCACTGCGCACAAGCTCTAATATCTGTTTCACCCTCTTACCACCAGAAGGGAAACTCACCCAATTCTGCTTCCCATATATGCAATTTTCACAGAAATCAAAATCGAGAGAGCTATTACTCATACATTCTACCATACCTTTACCATGAAGTATTTCAAGGCCCTTCTCTCCAATATGTCCAAGTCTTTGATGCCACATCATGGTCTTCTCTCTAGAGACCACTAGATTTCTGCTCCACTTTCAGGAACCATAAACTTGTTGTACCCATTAACAACAATGCTACCTTGTAGCTTGTACAGAGTTCCAATTCCAACTCCCCGCATCAATACCAATGCTCCCCAAACAATATTGCAAGTATCTTTCTCGAACAGTGTTTTTACACCTACATCATCCACCTTACTTACAGAAATCAAATTTCTAGTCAATGCAGGAATATGCAAAACACCTAAAAGTGTTCTAATCCTTCCACCTTGCAACTTCAAATTTACTTTTCTACGAACAATGATTCTAGCCTTCCTATCATCCCCTAAGAAGACATCACCACCATCATATTTATCATACTCATAGAACCACTCTCTATGGGGAGTGAAGTGAAAGGATGCACCTGAGTCAATCAACCATGCCTCATGATCTACATGTGTACTTGAAGAAGCCAAGTACAGATCCCCACCTTCATCTGAGGTGGTTTTCGCCTCTACAAAAGGACCATCATCAGATCCTTTTCCTTTGTCAGGAGCTTTAGAATTACAATCCCTTTTGTAGTGCCCTTCCTTTTCGCATTTCCAACACACCACCTTAACATGTTTTCCTGGAGATTTAGATCTCCCACTTGATGACTTATTTTTGTTTCTGTTCTAGGACCATCCTCATATAGACAAGGCATCACCATTCCGGCTCTCCATATTTTTCCATGTCATCTCCTCTCTCAGCAAGGATGAGACTATTTCATCAAACTAGAAGGCAGTTGCATTGCTACCTATGCAATAACCAGACTATCCAAGGAATCTGGTAGAGAACAAAATAAACCAATGCACTTATCTTAATCTAAAATTTTAATATCAACATACAATAACTAACTTACCATAGTATTAAATTCATTCAGATGCTCTTTCACTGAGTCTCCATCTTTCATCCTCTAGTTATACATGCTTTTTCGTAGGAACAATTTATTCATCAGAGACTTAGATTGGTACAAAATCCCTAACTTGTCTCGCAAATCCTTCATTGTAGCTTCCCCTGATACATTCAACACTACTAAATCTAAGACACGCAATCGTATTGTGCTCTTTTCCTTTCGATCCAACTTCTTCCATTCTTCATCAGACACTCTTGTTGGTTTAGAACCTGAATCTACCATGATCCACTGATCTTTATCCAGCAACAGATCCTCCATCTTGAGTTTCTGTAACTCAAAACTCTAACCATTAAATTTCTCGATCTCTATCTTTCCACTACTTGCCATCTTCTTTCACCACCAAAATCGATCCCACGGATCTCCCACTAAAGAGGGTCTACCACAGGCCCAAGTGAAACCCCTCAGCAACAAAGGCATCCCCTTGAAGCCAAAACACCTTTGATACCAAATGTAGGTTTTAACCCCGTACAGAAATTACCTGCATGTGAATTCTAAAACACAGAAAATAAACAATGCGAGAGCACATATGCACAAAGATTTCCCCTAGATCCCAAAACCGAGACTACGAGATTTATTTTTTTATTATATTCCTTTCAATGTTGCAATACATATATATACATGCCAAAGCATCCAATACCATGGATTGAAAACCATTGCACCCAAAACCATGTGTGAAAACCATGCACAAAACTATAGGTAGGTCTCCCATCTAATATAGGGTCCCAAAAAAATCCCCCCCCCCCCCAAACACCCTGTTACCCCCCCGCTGTGCAATGAAGGGGGGGCTTCACCCCCCCTCTAACCTTCCAGTTTACTAGGGGAGCTAGTCATGGAAAGAATATAACACAACCCAACAAGATGCTTAGAAATAAAAGAGGCTCAGGGAAGACCCAAAATTCAAAGTTTTCATATTTTATCAAAACCTAGACCAAAATGTAGAGCTCGTCACCCTGATTCCAACAACGTGAATGACACCTCAAGCTGAGTATGTATGAGAAAGTTATTACAGTTTGAAGATTGTACCAAACAACAAAAAAGTCAAAGTTAGCCTATAGGACACATGGTACTGCTAAAAATGTCATATGGTTGATCTATACCAATGGTATTCTGACACATGGCAGCTCAATCAATAGGTACAGTTAGCAATAGCAGGACCCATTGCTGACATGGCACTGGCAAATCATTGGTTGTGCACATGACATGCCATGGTGATTAGGCAGTTATGGATGACTGGAAGCATGCCACATGGTCCAATCACATGGTGCCATGTGGAACCTCCAAATATGCCAAGTTTCCTAGAAATTCTTGTGAATTCATACGTATTTTTTTTTTTGTATATAGTTTTGGAATTTAACCCATGCATGGTTAACGTATGTTGTTAAATAATTATTGTTACCAAAACTAATACATATGCAATATAACCAAGTTTGGGAGTTCATGGGATTTGACCATAGAACCTCCAAACCATTAGTGACTTAATATATCAAGGCTAACCACTATGCCAACCATACATCTTGTTAACACTGCCCCACCACAGTTATTTAAACCACTACCATGCATTCGACTAGGAGGAGGTGTGGATCTGCAAAGGAGATGAACAGAGGTGTGGTGACCCAAAGGGGTCTTCCTTAGGCATGAAAATCAAGGTAGATTTGAGGAATATTCCTAGGGAATATTTTGGAGAATATAGTTTGTGTAGATTCTTTGGAGAATCTTGAAGATTCCCTAGGGACTAAATATTCACAGTGGCAGAATCATGGTAGAATCATGCCAACTTTATACTCAAATGAACCATAATTTTGCGAGGTGTCTAATGGTGTAATTAGTTTTTTGATTTGAGCTACAAAATTTCAGTCAACCTGCAAAGAGGAACCTTTTTGTAACCTTTTTGGAATCTAAAAGATACCCTAATGGCCGAATTTTGATAGTTTTAGAACCAGGCCAACTTTATACTCATTTTACTCAGTTTTTGGCAAGGAGCACAACGGTGAGATCATATTTGTCATCTAAGTAGCGGATCGTTAGTCAACCTGTAGAGAGGAATATTTGTGGAATCTATAAGATTCCTTAAGGGCCGAATTTTGATAGTTTCAAAACTAGGCCGACTTATACTCATTTTACTTAGTTTTTCACAAGGAGCAAAGTGGTGAAGTCATATTTGTCATCCCAACAACGTATTTTTTGTCCATCTCTAGAAATGAATCTTGGGGGAATATTTAAGGTTCACGTTTGCCCAAAATTGATGGTGTCAAAAAGGGGTAGAATTTACAGTCATTCAAGATGATTTCATGCCATGAATTCAATGGTGTAGTCCATTTCTGCGTTAGAGTTGTGCATTTTTAGGCCATCCCCAGAAGTGAAGGTATATAATGCAATGATCCTGTGTCTTTCTTTTGATTTACTGAGATGATGATTTTGAAGCTAATATCCTTGTTTACCATTTCTTTGGAGGATACGTATATGCCACTTCATGTGAGAATTTGATATATTGTCATGCTAAAGGAAGGCCCATATGAGTGAGAGTTCCTATAGGAAAAAATCTCATGGAGAGACATGCCACTCTAGCTGAGGGAGTTTAAGCGGCCTCCCCACTCTTGACACTATGCCTAGAGATGTAACTCACACTGGGTGAACTCCATTATCAAGTTGTGCATGTTGTTTGATTTGATGGTTGCCTTTATGCTTCCTCTTCTTTAAAGTATGCACATGTGGTTTTTCATACTCTTGCACATGCAATTCTACTAACATCACAAAAGTAAAAGATCTTGGTGTTGTAGAGGCTACAACTACCCTACAAAATTTTGGCCTACACCTAATTTTGGAGCCTCCCTTGGGAGTTTGGCTTAATGAATGCACACCCTCAAGTTCACTCCGTGAGCCCGTGGGAGTCTTTGCATTTGCCTTGCTTGTTCATTTTCCCCAAGTTTCTACATGTTGGTGTCTAGGTCATGCTTGCGACCATGTTCTGGTTACGCTCAAAGTCTTCACTTCATGTGTACTTGTTGTGTTCACTGTCGCACAAGTGTCTTCGCTGTTGATCAATGATAAATCACGAGTGTCGTGCTTTTTGCTTGCACTGTTGGTCAGTCATGTTGAACATGTGTGTCTGGATGTCTTGATTTGTTTCCTCATCGAGTCATGTGAGTGTGTGTTTGCATGATCACCTATGCATCTTTTGATCGTACACATAATTAGTCACTTTGCTGAAGTTTTGACAACTAGACTCCCCTTTGATAGCCAGGCCATCACCTCGCCATCGACTCGATTGACTGTCGCCCAGAACAACACAAAATCACCTAGCAAGTCTTGCCAAGTTGCGCTGATCGCAAGAATTCCAATCAACTTTCATGATGACCACCCAGATAGTCAGACTTGATAGCCACCCCGGGACTGACTCCCCTTAAAAATTGCGCAGAGGCTATTGACCTTGCTCGCTCTGCTGGCTCAAGAAATTGTGCAAATGGGCTGGATAGACACCAAGTGCTCGTCCATGTCTCCCTTAGAAAATTGCACAGTTTTCCTAATCAGTCCTCCCGATAGTTGACTGGACGCTCATCCGGGAAATTGCGTAGTTTTTATGAGCATGCCTTCTGCTGGACAACAGTCTAATCAGTTCAAAAAATGCATAAAGATGATCAGAAGGCTAGCATATCAACCTCAGTGCAGTTTTCCTCGCCAACAGCTCTTAGTAGCAAACTGCTAGTTCCCTCGAGGAATTGCGCAGTTTCTGCTGTCAATCTCCTAGTAGCTGACTGCCTTTTCCCCTTGGGAATTGCACAGTTTCTGCTACCAGTGACCCAACAGCCAACTTCCAGTTCCCTTTGGGAATTCCATAGTTTTGACTACCAAGCTCCCGGCCAGTTCCTCCCAAAATATACGTAATTTCTGCTTACTGATCCTCCTTGCAACCCTGCCTGTTCCTCAAGAAATTTGTGCAAATTTTGGCTTCCAACCCCTGCTGCCCACTCATTTTGGAAACTGTGCAGATTCTTCCTCCCTTGAATTTATACAGCCCAAACAGTCCCTCTCGAAAATTGCTCAATTTTTCCTTCGTGTCGAGCCAAACCTCGCAGACAGTCACTATCGACTTGGATTGACCATATTCATCACTTAGTGAATATTGTGCATTTTTCATCAGCAGTGCTAGGAGCCATCATCCTGCTTTGAAACCTGGCTTCCTCTCCCAGTCACTTTCATCCAAAATGATCATATGTCATGGTAGACTAGGAAGTTTTTGGATTTGATGTCATCTCATCATGAGTGATTGCATGCACAGGTATACTAACAAACATGGCACCACAATGAAAGGGTTGAATGAGGGGAGCACATGCAGAAGGACAGGTTCACCAACGAATGGATGAATGATGCATGCGAAGAGATGTGCTCATGAACGGATGATCATGCAAAAATGTGTTCGCGGACGGACGAAAGAGCGAATGAACATGCACCTTTCACAAATAGATGAGCCTTTCAAGTCTTCCAACATGCAAGAAAGGAACAACGTGCCAAATCATCATCAAGCAAACCAAAGACCATCAAAGACTCCACACACTTTCCCATGTGGAGGTGAAGTGGTGCTACACCATGAAAGCATCCATCACCTAGCAGAACTATAGCTCAACATGCACTCCAATAGCGACATGAATGTACTATCACTATCACATTGAGTCATGTCATGAGTCATGTTGCTCACATCTCTACTATGGGCTATGTTGTCAATCAATGTAATGTAACGTGGAAGTCCAAGAGACCCACTTGATGTACAAAGAGTCATGCAAAGTTGAAAAGTCATGGAAGTCAAATAGTCATGAGGGTAGTCGAATAGCCACAAGGGTTAGCTTCACCCTTGGCTATAAATACCCCATCATTTGTACATGAAATGACTTTTCACTTGAACTCCTCCCACATAGCCAAGAGTGTCTGTAATCTTTTATTTGAGGAGTAAGTAGTGGCTCTAATGCCTCGTACTCAGGGTTAGTGATGTATGGTGTAACAATGTGTCTTGGAACATTCCCTTAATTTAGAATCTTGCTAACAGGCCAACACATTTTCACACATGTATTGTAACTATTGTAAGACTAATGTTGAACACTTGTAATGAATGTTGCTTTAACCTATGTTGAACACTCAAACTATTTCACTTGTTATGATACATAATATGTTAATGGAAATGTGTTGTATATGATTTTAACGATGTCTCATCCATGGTGGCTATCTCCCCGGACATCAGACATAACTTTCACATAAATCTTGTTGTAACAACTGTTGCACTCGTTCAGACTCATTTGTTGAGTGCTATACATGTTATCTTACCTTGTGTGTTGTGACTATTGCATCCATGTGGACTGCTCCTCTGGAAGATGTGCACATCCTATTGTATTGTGTGTTCCTATCCGATTTGGGACTTCATCCCAACCAACTTGGGACTCACTCTCACCCTCTTCCCTTACAGTGAAAGAACCATTGACACAAGTACAATATCATTCACCAGGCACATGAACCTCACTTCTTGAAGGAAAAGTAGACCACTCTCCTGTGTTGACAAGCAAGAGTTGAGGCAAATCCTTAAGACAATATAAACTGGGCCATCATACCAGATGGGATTCCCGCACCAAATGGTGTCAGGACTAGTTGGGACTTCATATCGGGGTGATCCCCTAAATGTTGGTGGGTCAAGCACCATCAACACTTGGTTAATTTTGACAGCTGAGAGAATCTGGATCAACCATGTTGAAACATTTGATGGTCATGATTTTAAGCCATATGTAATCATTTCCATTTATCCTATAGAGTTAGTTCGAAATAATATTTCAATTTAGGTTGAAGTAGTTAACACTCCTTTCAACTATAATATTTTTTTTTATGGTGTAGCTGGTTTCATGTGATGACAAAAAATGTGTTATTGGTCTTTAGAGTTCTTTACTATCCTCGTCAAGTTGAAGTGGTAACCATAGATCAAGTTGAATACTATATTCTTAATTATAAAACCAATGCTAAAATGAATATTCCATTTGCTGGTGATTCAAAAGGTGCTTTTGACATTGTCGATATTGTGATGTTTAAATATTCATCTTTCATGGGCATATTCACCCTCCCTCCAATATTTTATTCTATTAACTCATCTTCTATCTATATGGCTTCATCATATAATGATTGAATCACAAGGTTTGTCCTCAATATTTATTTTCATTGTATATTTTGCACTTTAGAATTAAATATTTTCTAAAAATTCATTATAGTTTAGGGACCTTGGTTAATGTATCATATGTCACATATTGATTCATTAGGGTTAACGATGTTGTTAAGTGTAGTTGAGATTTCATATAAGGGTATCAATTTGGCACTTGTATAAGATGGTTAGAATCTCCATCATTATATGGAATATTATTAGTTCACTTCACCCATCTAGGCCATCAATCCTCCAAGTTCACATGATTTCTTAGATGATAATATTCCTACTAATGAGACTATCCTTGAAGCCATGGTTAATTTTGAAACATTGTGTGAAAATAGGCATCATAAAACATTTTTTCCTTCTTGAATTGGAGAAGTTAGATGTTGGAATGCAAAGCGTTGTTTCACCTAGCAATATTGAGTGGTACTAATACTCATTCCTAATACATGATGTGTATGTGGAATGGATTTTGGTTAATTTTGAAGACAATTCCATTGATATATTAGTAAAGCTAAGTTTTGAAAAAAATATTTTGAATGGTGCGTATTTTTCTCTTGATGAAATTGAACTTTATACTACTCCTTTCAAAGAGTTCCACAATGTTTTCATATGGTCTTATGAGAGGAGATGCACAAAACTATTTCCTAGATTATTGAGCATAAAATCAAAACATATGGTGTTGTTAAGATACATTTGATTAATTTGAAGAAGCTATCTACCATCAAGGTAGGATTGAAAAATCACTTCATGCTAGTTTCATTCATCTTTTTCTTTAATGGAATATGCTTATAATCTTATCCCAGTTGCTAAGAAACCTGATACATGATTCATGTCTATATTGATTACATGGATATTAATAAATTTTGTCAAAAGGATAATGATCATGTCCTATTCATTGATTAGATCATCAATCAAACAATAGACAATGAACTATTTTCTTTCATGGACGGTTCTCTAGCTATAATCATAAATTCATATTAAAAAAAAAAACTATCACAAAATTGCATTTATCTATCCTTGGGGCATCTTTCCATATCATACGATGTTGTATGGTCTTGCAAAGTGGGATCCTCTTTCATCTTTCCATGTCACATGCTTTTAATGACATCAAATACATTGTTAAAGCATGTTTCTATGATTTCACCACTTAGTCATAGACTTGTGTTGATCATCCATTTCATCCTCATTAAATATTCATTAGATGCCAATATTATGACATTCATTTGAATCCATATAAATGCATCCTTCGTGTGATATCGAAGAGATTCTTTGGGTTCATTATGTCTAAGTTTGGGATCATGGTTGATCCTTTTAAGGGTAAGGGGATGGTTCAATTGCCTCCCCCTGTACCATGGGGGAATTTCGAAGTTTACAAGGGAAGGAAAACATTATGTGATGACTCATAGTGAATTATGTGAATACAATTGCAAAAGGATTCATGTTCCATTTGTAGAAGAGTGCACCTTTTATATGAGATGACCAATCACAAAGAAAAATTGGAGCTCTAAAGAAATCCTTGATGTCAACCCCATTGCTAAGTCCTTTAGACTTTAATGAATACTTTTTGCTTTACCTTACCACACCTAAGTTCACCATTGGTATGTTTCTGTCCAATAGGATAATTCATAGATCAAACATGTGATTTATTCATTTAGTAAGGGTCTTGTTGGTGCCAAATTTTCTTATTTACATTTTGAGAAGTTAGCCTTAGTAGTTGTTCACGATGTTCACTATCTAAAACATTATATTGTTATTTGAAAAACCATTGTTTTAACATAACCCAACCTAGTGAAACAAATTTTGACCTATTAGAGTCCTAGGGCCACATATTTAAAATGGATAGTCATCTTACATGAGTTTGATTTGGAGTTTACTACTTTGAAATCAAATAATTTTTTGGCTTTTGTGGAGTTGATGTTTGAACTTCCTAGAGGCATTAAATAAATTGTGGTTAACAAGTCCTTGCTAGAGAAGTGTCTATTCCTCATTGACTCTTATGATCCCTAGTATGGAGATATCCTAAAATATCTTCAATCCCAATGGTTTATTTCTTCGTTATCCAAAGATGATTGATGGTGTATTCACCATCAAACCAAGAGTTATCTATTTGTTAGTACTACTCTACATCATCATGTTGTAAACTTAGTATTTTGTTGATGTTTAGTTCGTGAAGAGGTTGAGAGGGTTTTAAATTATCATTATGCTAGAGCATGTAGCAACCATCTTTATGAAATAAACACAATCTAGAAAATTTTACGTTCATAGTTCCTTTGGCCATCCATCTTTAATTATTACATTAATACAATCCAAAGTGTCACTCTTTCCAAGAATTTATTTGGAAAATACATGCTCATCCTGCTCTACTACACCCTATGATTACCATTTGTTCCTTTACAAAGTTGGGTACAATGTGGGGTAATAGACTCTGTGATGTGTAATCCTTCTTCGACTAATGACACAACTACATATTTGTGGTCATTGACTACTTCACCAAGTGGGTCAAGACTATGCCTACTTCTTCTAATGATGGTGCTGCAACATCTCTTTTCATATTCAACCATATTATGACCCTTAGGGAATGGGTTTATACTATGCTAGCTATTTTGTTGTTTGTTTACTCTCAACTAGGTCTAAGCTTTATAGATGGAGAAAATATGAGTACTAATATGGTGATCAACGATGCTATTTTGGTGAGGTGAATAGAAGAGTTCTTTTTTACATGTGCAAGAGGTTTGTGATGGTCATTATAGGTAAGTACATTACTTTTTCTTAAATCGATGTTTCAAATTGATAGAGATACCTCTATTGTGTATAAATCTAGAAATCAATGTGGATTATCATGAATCATGTATATTTTTTCTTCCTCTTTAGTTTTTGTTAAGCTAATCGATATTCAAATAAATAAAAATTCCTATATTAGCATTCAATCAGTATGATTATCATTTATCATGTAGATATTTTCTTCAATGTGGATTATCACTAATCATGTATATTTTTTCTTCCTCTTTAGTTTTTGTTAAGCTAATTGATGTTCAAATAAATAGAAATTCTTATATTCGATCTCAATCAATATGGTTATCATTTATCGTGTAGATATTTTCTTCCTCTCTATTTTTTGTTATAGTTGCAAGCCCTCCTTCTCATGGAAGTCAGTGATTCACATGTTTAGTAATACAATGTGAAATCAACTACATGTGATAACAATCAATTTTTCATTGAGTCCTTCCATGACATTAATATATTATAAAACATCATAAAGTATAGATAGACATATATATGGTAGAACATAAACATTTAATTTTTTTTGACATTTTTTACCAAAAATCATATAATTATTTATGAGATCACACTTTTGTACCATTTGAATTACATTTTTAAATACAAAATTAATTTCAAACCGTAAAAAAACCTTTAAAATATTAAAATTATATAAATTCAACCACCAAAATTTATAATTCCAACCATTTCTAACCAAATTTCAACGCAAAATAATAATAAAGAAACCCAAAAAATAACAAAACATCAAACATTAAAGTACACTCATATAAATCACTTTAATTAAATGCATAACCCATACATAGTCTTACACCGGTGGGAATCACTAGAGGGAGAGTTTTATAAATTTCACCCACATTGACAGTTAAAATTATAAAGTACGGGACTCGCACTTTTACAAAATGTTGATGCAACGTTTCCACCAAACTATGATAAATACATTAATTTTGTTGTAAAGTTTTTACTATGCTATGATAAAAACATTGGTCTTCAAAGTTAAAGGCACACATTTTCAACCAAACCATAAAAAATAATAAAGTTTCACCATGTTGTGAGATTCTTTTAAAAGTGAATGGTGCAAATTTTCCATCCTTATCATAAAATTATAATTTTTTATTAATAATAATTTAACGAATTTTCCAACACCATCGATTATAGTTTTTAATATAAACATTGATTATAGTTCTTTTTATTTCAATGATTTTTTAGCACCATTTTTATATAATAATGGAAGGTCTTTTTTTGACATAACGTTTCACAATATTGCAATGAAAGCACTTTTTATTGTTATTAATATTTCAACAATTTTTCTACCACCAGCTTCACATAATAATGGAAAGGTTTTGATTTTGTCATTAAGTTTCTCATTATATTGCAATGAGAACGTTGAATTTTGAAAATGAAGGGTAAAGTATTCACCTCCATAATAAAACTTCACTTTTTCTTATTAATAATATTTAAAATAAAATCTAAAGTTTCACTCACAGTATCATATTTATTTATTTATTAGGTTATTTTTATACTATAAAAATGAAATTGTAAAAATTCACAATTTCATTTTTAGAATTTAATATTATTAATTTAAAATAATGTTTTGAAAAATATGAAATATTATTTTCGTTAATGATTTTTTCAAGCTGCAAATAAATAGAGCTTTTTGTATTTAGTTATGGAAGGTTAATTTGAATATGACAATTAGGTCTAACTATTTTTTTAAGTGGGAGACATGGAGCTTTTTTATTTAATTATGGAAGGCTATTTTGAATATAACAATTAGATTCAACTATTTTCTTTAAGCGAGACATAAAGACTAGATAAATTTTAGAGTAGGTCAATAGTTCCAATTTGTAAGCCACCAGTACAATATGTTTGAGAACTTTATACGGGATATAAAGCCTTAGATACAACTTCTTGTTGTAGTTTTCTTTAAGGGAGACACGCTTATAAGTATATATATGTACGAAAAATTAATCTCCTTCTTCAAAATGGTGCTTAAAATAATGTTGATTAGCTTGTTCAATTGCCATATTATATTTGAGAGTGTGGAGAATGTAGGCCCAAACCCTAAAAGTTTTGACGACCTCCAACACCTTATAGACTTTGGGTAAGTAGGATAGTACAAATGGGGGATTTGGCCATAAATAGCCTCAAAATGAATCATTGGGTGGCAACATGATAGGCTGTACTCAACCAAAATTCTTTGAAGGGTATCCATTGAACCCATTGGAATTTTCTTTCCAAAATAAAGAACCTCAAATGTGCTTCTTAAGACATGTTGATATCATTAACATGGCCATTAGTCTTGGGGTAATAGGTTATGTTAAGATGAAATTGAGTGCTCTAAAATCAAAATAATTATTTCGAGAAATTACTCATGAAAGTGGGGCCATGGTCTATCACAATATATTATGGCATACCATGGAGCTTAAAGATATCATCCTTGAAGACTTGAGCGATGGAGGCTTTAAAGGGGCTTTCTAGAGAACAAAAATGATCATCTTTGGAAAGGTAATCAACTACAATCATGGTGATAAATTGATTGCCAAAATTGGGTAAACCACAATGTAGTCCATATAAATGTTAGTCCATAAAAATAATGGAATGGGCAAAGGCATGGGGGCTTCACTTAATGAACCTCTATCATATCATGTGCGTTAGAGGCATACTAAACGATAGCCTTAATTACACTACATATTGGAAAATACCTTTAAATATCACATTATTTACCACCTACCAATACGAACTGAATACACCTTCCCAATTTAGAAACCCTGTATTTTCATTAGATATTGTAGGTGTCCATTTTTTCATTAACATTTTTTATACCTGCTTATACTTTTTCGTTAACTTTGAGCTCCATTTTTTATATTACCCCCCTTTATATGCTCAATATATTATGTCATTTTCCCCTTAATATATATCCCCCAATATGAATGCATGTGGTATGGTATTTCTCCCCCTAGTGAATCCCCCATGGGTAAAGCTTGTATTTGGCACCTTGTACCATTAGCAAAGGTCACATTCTCCCACAAATGTGTGGATTTCCTTCATCATGCCTTTCCAAAAAAACGAACATTTGATACTTTCATGTCTTTTATGAAAGCCAACATGACCTATTATTGGACAGGCATTGATTCCATAGAACGTTGTTGATTTAAAGGTGAACTACTTCTTGAAATATAGATTCCCTTTACAGGAAAGATCTTCATTGTGCTAAGTGAAGCCTTGATATCAATGAACTTCCATTTGAAGTTGTTGGAGCAAGTAGGCAATCTTAAGATTTAGGAACCATTTTTTATAGACACCATTCAACCAATTTGCTTTGATGAAGAAGAGTTAAAAGAGGGACCCTTCCTCTTCCTACATTCAAAAGAGAGCATATGTTACTACACTATCCTTTCCCTTTTTATAGTTATCTCATAACCATATCCTAACATTTTAGTGTCCTATTTATATTTCTTATGGGACGAAATTATTTATTCCAAGAATTATATGAGAATGCGATGATATGTTTTAATTTGAAAACGTTGCCTAAGTAGGTATGGACATTAGATATCCACAACATATAGCATATTCATCATTTTTTTTCATAAGTGTATTTTCATATGCGACACTCATAAAGTTGTTTGTTGGTAAAGGCCAATGGTATTCCCTCTTACATGAGTATATATTGATGCCTTTATTGGAGGCACCAAATTTCAAAAAAAAGGTCTTGCTGAATTCTAACAGAGCTAGTGTTGGGATTCTACAAATCATTCTTCAAATCCTATAAGGCTTGATCTGTGGCTTCATTGCAAATAAAATAGTTCTGTTTACAAGAGCTACAATTTTAGCACAGTCCTTGACAGAAAATTTGTAGTTACAAATGAGACAAAGAAAACTTTGTAAACTCTAAAGAGTTTTCGGATGTGATTAATGCATTACTTCAATTTTCTCGAGGTCCACATGTACAACATCATGACTAGGAATATGATCCAAATATTCCACTTCAATGACACCAAAGGCACATTTTGACCTCTTAGGAAAGAGTTAATTATTAACAAGTACTTGTAACACCTAATCCACATGGGTGACATGGGGGTTCCAAGTTTTAATGTAGAAGAATATGTCATAAAAAAATTGAAGGAAAAAATAATGAAGAAAAGGCTGAAATATGTCTTTCATGAGATTATGGAAGGTGGAAGTTGCATTGCAAATGCTAATCCACATCACTATGTGATGGCTTTCATTAGTGTGAAAATTATTTTTGGGGATATATACCATCTTGAAATGAATTTGGTGATAGCTAGAAGGGAGATCTAGTTTGGCAAATAAGTGAGTGCCTTTCAACTTATCCAAGAGGTCATCAATGTTGGGAATGGGGAACTTATCCTTAATTGTTCTTTTTTTTAGATATTCAAATTGAGGACACATGCACTAAGTGAATTATCTTTTGAGGAAAATGACAACTACTGATGGATATGAAATGGCATTATGTTAGATGACACCAATAAATAGAAACTACCAAACTATCCTTTTGATCCAAATAGAAATTGGCATCCACCCATGGTATTCAATCACTCATGGTATCTACACACCCATGGAATTTACCTATGGTATTATAACTAAAAAAGACTATAAGTAACAAGTCTCATTTTGTTAAAGGACAATTTGTCCACCACAATGTAGCTTTTACAGTTTATTTTTTATTTTAATAAAAGGTTTCTTGGTGGTTTTGTTTATTGAGTTTTCTCCTCTTTTCTTTTGAAATTTAAAATATTTAGATCTTGGGGGCCTCTCCCCAAGGACCAGTGGTACCAAACTCAGGTTATGGCTCCATGGGAATGACACTTTGAAGCATATTTTAGTTTCAAAGTTTTGCAGCTATCTTTAGAAAAATTCATGCAAGTTATAAGACCTCCATAGAGAATTTTAGAAGGTGAAAAATTCCTCATTTGAAATTATTTTTCGTTATCTAAAATTGGGTTTTTATGGAATTTTATTTTGTTTCTCGGTTCGAAAGATATGAGCAATTAAAGTTACACATTTCTAGAACATTATGTGACTGCACATCCCATGAGTTTCTGGAATTTTTTCTCACCTGATAGTTCATTAAATTTCAATTGTATTATACAAATGGAAATATATCTTCAATACCTCAAATGGGTCTTTGATGGAATTTGATTTCAATACTTGTAGCAAACGTTATCAACAAAGTTGTAGCAAGAGGCCTATAATGTACAAAAGCCATTACACCATCTCATTGGATAGGAGAATCTACAACACCCATGGCCACTTTTGTTACAAGTATGCAACACATTTATATTAGAAACATCTCTAGGATGGCCTGGTTCTGTACCCCACCCAGAATCCATAAGTTTTTATAGATCTGGAGCAACATTCAGAGCGGGTTCCCTTTGGAGACTTGCCCTCCTAGCTCGCTTTAGTAGAGACCTCCTTCAAATTCCTCAATTTCAACACAGAAGCATCTACCTTGGGTTCATTGGGAGACATTCCCTCCAACTTTAGGCTATGTAGGCACATGTTATTTCATCAACATTCAACATCATGGTTATGGGTCAACAGCATAAAAACCTTGTCATTGAAGTCCATTGACTAGGCCACACATTGTTAGTATCACAGTTGGTCACAATAATTATGGGGTATATATATTCTTAGATATTTGTTTGTCATGGTTATGGGTCATCCAAAAACTGACACTTCATCAAAGTCCATTTGTTTGGTTGCACACTATCAGTATCATAGTTGGTCACACACATTACATGTTATCTCTATTATTGGATCTTCATTCATCATGGTTAACAAAAAACCATTCTCTTCAATGAATCTTCATATTCAACAAAGGCTTCTCAAGAGGGAAATTCACGCAATGGGGACATTGCTTCTTAAGGAGGGAGGAATGATTTGAATAGAAAGTGGCATCCACCCATGATAATCATCGACCCATGGTATTTATCTACTCATGGAATCTACCCATGTTATTGTAAGTGGCACCTACCCATGGTATTCAATCACCCATGGTATCTACCCACCCATGGAAGTTACTTGTTGTATTATAACTAAAAATAACTATAAGTAATAAGTCACATTTTATTAAAGGACAAATTGTCCACCACAATGTAGCTTTCATAGTTTATTCTCTATTTTAATAAAAAGTTCTTGGTGGTTTTGTTTATTTTTTCTTCTCCTCTTTTCTTCTCACATTTCAAATTTTTAGATCTTGGGGGCCTCCCCCAAGATCAGGATCACCTTTTGATTTCATTTTCTGAGAAAATGGGTGGTGATAAATGTGTACATTATGTGGGAGGATACCTGGCATGAGTGAAATAAAATGATAATGAGCACTTTAGGAGAGTGTTAAGCCTTGGTGTTTGGATAAATAAGGTATTCCATACTAGATGAAGACCTTCAATAACCACTTACATAACCAGATTAAATATCACAATGCCAATAATTTTATGTGGTAAAAAACTTTGAGAGGGAAACAATCCATGACCCTATCCAACGTGACCACTTGAGGTAATTTTATCAACACAAAAGAAAATATATTACAAAAAATAGTTCTCACTATAAATCATCAATCATGATCCTTCATTCTATACCAATAGAGATCATGGACTAATCGAGTGTGAAACCAAATATCAATAGTCATTTGTATCAAGGGGAATATGATCTATTAGATCACTCTATGTCTAGATCATGTTGTGACTGTTGGATTACAGTGCAACTAGTATACTAAAGAAACACACTAAGGAACACATTTTCACTTAATAGACTCTAGACCAAGTTGAACTTACCTAAATCCTAAGGTCTAGATATCCTAACATCCCCCTGTAAGAAAAACTTGGTATAGGATTGAAGGATCTACAATGGTGACAAATAGGAGAAGGAAGGATGTGCTAGAGCTTATCCCTCCTTAATGTCAACTTCCTAAACCCTAAATATAGACTAAAGTTTAGAAAGTTTAGTCACACACACACACACCCTATAATATATACTAGAGGAGGCACATCTGTCTAGAAATAAATTTGTTGTATCATATGTTCACACATTTATAGGGATAAGAACACCATTTCTGATCAGTTATCCAAGGAAGGGGTGCAACAGATTTCGGGCACATGGATGATTCACGAGCACAATGGGACAACTTACTATTAGTACTACCATCGTCCTTTTGTGGATTATCTAGTACAAGCAACACAATAGTATACAATTATTTTTTTATGGTCATATGTGGATATAGGGAATCTAGACATGATGATTATGATGAACTATCTTTTTTGTATAATTTTTTGTTTTTAATCCGGACAATATGACTCTATGTGACATCATATGATAGAAGCATTATATTTTTTTCATATAATGATAAATATCAGATCCACATCTGATTCTTCATAAATAGATATGCATGTTGATGCATCTACTATACATAATTTTCATATTTACTTTAATGGAAATTATGATTTTTCCTTGGGGAAAAACATGCATGCAAGTTCAAACTAGGAATCTAGTAATTCACTAGTAAATAAATATACACTTCAATTCATATAACATGTGCCATGGAACACACACACACACACACAGTCACACATATCTTGAAAAATGTCCCAAATATACATTTTTAAGAAAAAGGCACAATATGCCCAATATTAAAATGAGACCTCATGTTGAAACATTAAAGTATGGCATATTATGACTATCATTTGCGTTTTGGAAGTCGATCTCTCTCCTCTTACTAGAAGAAAGAAATCATTTTTTCTTTTTTTAGGCATGCTTCATCTTTATGGGGGATACAAAATAAACAAAATTTTCATAATATTTTTTCCATAATGAATTATCACACTTGGAAAACGCTATTTTATAATTCAAGCGAAGAAAAATCACCATAGATGGTGCAAAAATTCATGAGGGTGTTTCCCTCCTTCATGTTCCCAACCTATCTACTATACCACCTTGTAATAGTTATAAGAGTCAAAACATGGAATTTAAAATAAAAATTCAAAAAATCAATTCCATTTATGACACATAAAAAATTCAACAACAAATGATCTCAGCATGAACATCTTAAGTAATGATAGAAATTCACTAGTAAGTCGAGCAGTCAAGGGAACACCTTTTTTAAGGAAACATCTATGATTATATCCATTGAATTGCCATCATAAGATTATGTTTATGGGAATCCATAGTTATTATGTCGAGAAACCATTGGGATAAAATAATGGTACTAAAAATAGGTGGACTACTAGATGGTCTATGGATGCAACCTTTATTTATAGATGGGATGGAAAAGATGGTGGAGGTGGGAAAAAAACCCCATGGTATGTAGCAATGATGGAAGTTCCTTGATGGAGATAATTTGGATCCCAAGAAGTATGTAAATATTGTTATAGTGAGGGATAAATGAGGGGAGAAATATTGGATGACAATGAATGACATTGTTAGTGAGATAATGGACCAATGGAAAATGACCTAACTTGCATAAAATTTATAATAATTTAATTAGCTAACCAAATAAGATAAAAAAATGATCATTAAAACAAAATTTGAGTTGATACATGATACCTAGGAATGGAATGATATGTCTAGCCTAGGTGGGCATGGTTCCTCACATCATGTCATTGCAATTTGTAGAAACATCAAAGGAACAACAAAATTATACCTGAACTAAAACCATCTATAATATGTACTTAAAACATATGAAAAATTTGCAAGGAGGGGTGTTTTAGTTCACCATACCTAAGCGTGTGGCACAACAAATGAACACGAAGCTTCCATTGTTTCAATAGTGGTAGAATTGGGCATTGATTCATCTGTCGAGTGGGGAGTACGACCATGGAATAACAACTACAAAAAATATATAATTAGCTATATAAATAACACACACACACACTTTAGGAGCTTCTATATAAGTGCCCTCAAAGTAGTCAAATATGCATCAATTTTGACATTGGGATTTCTCTATTTTGGGTTGGAGTTTGGCTGTTCTAAGTCAAAGTTTGGTTATGATGGGTTAAGGTTCTCATTATGTTCCATGATAATCAAGTCTCCTATAATTCAATAAGGTGATTATTTTAGAGCATAATTTCTTTATTTTTCAATTTTAAAAATATTTTTTTCAAACAAATCCAAGAATACATTGGAATTCTTACATAGAATCTGAAGGAGATCAAGTCCATTGACTTATCACTAGATGTAAACCAAGGAGGAAATATCTGGTTCCATGATATTCAAAAAACACACCACATGGTCCAAAATGAGGAAAAATGGGCCCTTGGCATATAAAAAATAGGACAAACTAAGAATGTGTGCACATTCCAATGTCATGCTACGTAGTGTCCTAGTTGGTGTCATGGTTTATGATTCAAAACCTTATAAGTTTTGATACCTAGGAATTCCTATGCATTAGGAACATGCATATCTTCCTATGAGTGCACATTGGCCCCATTACTACCTTTGGGGCCATTAATAGCAAGTGAGTTCCCCCCACTAAAATATAAACTTTGAAGAATGTTTCAAGGTAACATAACCATCGATGTAGCAATGTGATAAAATTCAATCATAATTTGTAAACCAGCATCACAATCCAACATAACCTTTGATGAACATTACAACTTAAAATATCCCTGTACATCACAATATAAGAAAACCATGCATGAATGTCACATTATGATGCAATTCCATATAATGCTTGATGAATATTGTAATGTGATGAGCATAATTTAATGTTGCTATGTGATGAACATATTAAAGAAATTTTAATTGGACAAATTTAACCCAACATCACAATCTAACAAGAGCCTTGTAAAATTTTGCAATGGGATGAAATTCAATTATAATCAACCATAGATAAACATGTCCAACATAAGAAATACACGATTAACATTACTATAGGAAACAATTAAATTCAACCATAATCCCTTGATAACTATCACAATTCAATAAAACCCTAAATAAAATGTCACAATTTAACATATCCCTTGATGTCACAATCCAAAATAATGTTTGACAAACATTAGAATTTGACAAACATAAATTAGCATCACATTGTGATGAACATACATAACCATGACAATGTGACAAACATTACTCAATGTTGTAATCCAACAAAACCCTTAGTAAATGTGGTAACGTTACAAAATTCAACTATAATCAACCATAGTTAGCCATGTCCATAGTGAACCATGACCAGCGAAAGATAACCATGGTTGATATAGGTCGGCCATGATAGGCATCATTATATTTAATAACCATTGAGAAACATCACAATTTTATCCAACCCTTGAGGAACATCACATTGTGATAAAAGCATTGAGGAACACATTACTTTGACCTGTTAATGAGGCTCATCAATGGGTAGATTATATGGACCTTAATGCCACTCTCCAGCTTATTAAAATCAACTTTTCTCACATTTCATTTCATATTTTGTTATATTTTTCTTAGTGAGAAGGGTAAAGATGAGATGTTATGTCTTTGTGGCCTAACGTTCATTAATTGCAATATTTGGAGCAATTTTGGCTAATTAATGTGTAGGAACTCGAAGTAGACAAGCAAGAGGGATTTTAGGAGATTGTATCTCCTTCCTTAACTCCTCACTCACCCGAAGGTTCCTCCACCAAATCTCATCAACTCGGAGTTACAAGCAGCCAAGCCACTAAGGTCATTGGCAGCCAAGCCAGTGATAGTTGAAGACAAGTTGATCTCGAGTTGGGAGCCAAGCCTCCCTAAATTTAAGGAAGATATTGGTAGCTTCAGTTGTATAAATAAGAAGGCCTAGAGCCTCATTAGGATTCGACTTTCCTGTTGTGGCCAAGAGGCATTTTCAAGCTAAGACATTGTGACTGATAACTCTGATGGATTTTTGATCTTTTAATGAAAATGAGAAGCATTCCCTCGATCCAGCACTAAGTTGACCCAAAGGTATGAAGCTCTTGGGTTAGGGCCCAACCCTAGCAACAAAGGTTTCTCTTTTTGTACATGTATGCTTAGATTAAATTCATAGTTAGTTATTGAAGTGATTTTGGTTTTGTTAATATGCAACTATTTCGATGATTAATTAGTTTTCTTCCATTTTTAGATAGATAGCTCAGTGGTATCATAGTGACAGTAAACACTTCAAAAAATCTTGTGATAGTGGCTTTCACCTCATCTCCCTTATGGTATCATGATTTGAGGGTTCCATTCACACAACCCAAGAAACAGATTTCTTGTTTGATTACTCCATAGCCTAGGGTTTCTTGTTGAATAGATCACTATCACTGAATTTCTTGGAAGTATCTACAATTTCCATTTTCATATCCTGAGTTTACTATGGTTTAGAATCACTTCCATTCATAAACTTGGCCATTAGCTATTAATAACTCTATTTTCCTCCATTCAACTCATCTTTTCCATGCGTAAATGAATTTGTGCTTAAATGAAGAAAAGAGTGTATGTTGTTACAGGAACTTCTAATTTGCAGGGAGACCTCATCTCATTCACCCCATCCAAATCTTATCCACCTATGCTACCAAGGTCCACCAAACTCTAATCCGAATTCTTATTTTGTAAGTAAAGTGGTCACTTTCATTGAGCAAATCCAATCACCATGAAGCATTTGACCAAGCCTTGGGAAGTGTGCACCTCCTCTCTGCCTTATTTCCCCATCAGACACCTTTCCTAGACTTCATTCCACCTTTCTCACCTCCTTATAAGTTTTAGGCTTATTTCCTGTAGTAAAATAGGGCATCCTGTAGTAAAACTAGGACATCGTGTAGTACTACAAGAAACCCTGTAGCAGCCTATTTTAAGCCTAAAATGAACATAAATGGTCAGTTGAGCTTAGGTTAGATCTCCACTTAGCTTCCATACACTTGAAACTAGTCCGAACCTTTTCTTCCATACGTGTATCCCCTGCCAAAGAACAAGTTGGAAATTAGCATTTGCATTCATAAAACTAAACATCATAAAGGCTTTTTCTGCAATTTCCAAGTTAGCACATGCATGCAATAGTCATAATAGTTCTTAGATCAGATTCCACACTTAGTTAATTCAAGTCACTAGTTTTTATAAACATGGTTAAATTAGGTTTCTTTTGAAAGAAAAATGTGTGCAAAATGTGTATATGTTAGCTAGATGGTTTCATGTCACTTTATAGCACCTTCCAATTTAGCACTCTCATTTCCTAGAGTAGGCAACATTCTCTTTTTGCATTAAGGATAATTTTCCCTTTTTCAGTTGGTAGTCAGACTCCTTTTAGTCAACAGAAGTCTGGTTTGAATTAAAATTTCATTCTAAATTTAAATTAACCAAATAAATGCATTTTTATCAAAATAATGGTATATACATTTTATATTCAAATTAATTTGTTACACAAAATGTATAAATTTTAAATTAAAAAATAAAAAGTAAATTTAAGATTTAAATTAGTTATGTGCCATAAAATTATATTATTGATAAATAATAATAATAATAATAATAATAATAATAATATCCATTTTTAAGGTCATGGCCAAGCCAGACACCAAATTGGTGTATGAGACCCCCTTGTTTGTGGGACAAGGGACCCACCTCCATGCAGTGATTTGACTGCTAATTCTATGAAGGCATACATACTCTACCCCCCTCTGGTTTTGAACCCGTGACCTCTTAAGAGGAAATACATGCTCTTAACTATTAGAAGATATTAACTTTATTTTTAATATTTAATGTATTTTTTGGTCACTTGGGCACGATTCACACTTAATATATTTAATGTATTTTCAAGTGCCAAGTCACACTTGTATCTCTTTTGAATTTTAAAGGATTGTGATTAGCTTACACATTATGACATGGAAATTCAACTCCTAAAATCTACTGTGTATACATCACTGTCACCTCCAAGTTTGTACGAACCCCGGGTTGATGAAGTAAAGTTGGTAGCCCTAGGAGTTGCAGCATTCTTGCTGCAATACTGGTGCTCATCACATCTGTCAATCAAGCTAAAGGTCATAATGCTACATAACCATTCAGTAGCATGGTAAACCATAAAATATGAAAAAAACCTAAATGTATGTTATAATATAGCATAGCCATTGAGGAATATAGCAATTTATATAATACAACTAAGATGAACAACACGATGCATCATGATGATTCAGGAACACTACATTGGAACTCAACCTTTAAGGAATGTCATAGGCTGACATGACCCATAATGCATGTTTTGCTATGAAATCATCATAGAGGAACAAATAAATTTGATATAACCCTTAATGGATATCACATTTTGATGCCACCATTGAGGAGTGTGGCAATTCAACATAAGTCAACCATGAAACATGATCAACCATAGTCAAACATAACAAAAATACCATTGTTAAACATGATCAAATATAGGGAATGTTCCATAGACAAACATGGTCAACCTTAATTAAATATGGTAAACCACAGTTATATGCCATTTTGTCACATCGTCCCAAAAGGCTTGAAAACCGAATCAATGAACATTCTTGAACATATTGTCATAATCCCTTTGCAAATCCCTAAGCATGAATTCTCCAAAAAGTCTGAGTTTCTAGGTCTATCAACTTAAAAACCATTATTTTAGACTCTGTGCACTCTATATGCTTGTCCACCAGCATTTGGCGAAATTTTCATACTTAAGCACCAAAGCTGATCAACGCAGGTTTCTCCATTCTACAGGTGAGTTGATTCTAGAATTTTAGGAAAATTAAAAAATATTTTCAAATAATCTCCTTCCAGAAGCTTCTAATGTAGTTTTAACCATTTACCATGGATAGAGTTCTTGAATCCCTATTTGATCCTACTCTAGTGGTATTGTCTCTTATCCTTAGATCTTATCCTCCCTCATAAGTGGATCTCTAGCCTAGATTGGTAAATCCTAAACTACCATGTTTACCCTGTAAATTTACTACCTCCCATTGAGTCTGGGTTGATTTTCAAAGATTATTAGGTTGGATTTTGGATATTGCTAGTTCCCTCATGCTACTGCTTTGAGATTAAGGAATCATCATCCATTTTCATTAGGGTTGAGTGGGAGGGTTTTATTTATGGAAAGTAAGGACAAGACGTTTGGCTAGACATCTACAAAGTCGACTTGTATATATGGTTGTAACTCTCTCCTTTATTTATTAATACAAAAAGCACTATGTTTTCCTATACTTGTGTCACGTTGAATCTTATGTATTTCAATTCCATGTTTACTCATTTAGTTCCTTTGCTTATTTTATTCATTGTTTAGGTTCCATTTATAGCACGTGGATATAGGATTGGACCTTACAAGAAAATAGAAGAGGAGGACTTGCTACAGATTCTAGGTAGGTCTCTTTTTCATAGTATAATATCCCTAAGGAGAACTTTGATATTTTTTCCCTCTATTGTTCTAGATCATACCACTATATCTAGGGAGTTCATTTTTGTCCACATAAGTGAATTTCCATATAACAAATCTGCGACTCCATTAGGGATCCATATTTCCCTTAGTGGTTTCCTTGGCCTTAGTACTATTTCATCTTTCAAAGCAACCTTAATTAACTAGTTTAGACAATAATTGACCTTAGGTAAACACATTTTTGAGCTTGTTTGGGTTTCTTGTGTTGTGTTTTGAGCAAACTTACCCCAACGCATTCTCTGTTCTAAGACAAAGATTCTCAACGTTACCTTTCCTCTCTGAAACTGTATTGAAGTGCACTAGTTTTTTTTTTGCACCTGAGCTGATCCTATAGGATGAAAAAATTGCATCTCTTTTCCTTATTCCTCATTCTGTTTTAGTACAGTAATATTTTCTTGATTATATGAGTTTTTCTATGTCTCTAAAAAGCCAATCCCTTTTGTATGAGTGTTAATCACCTTTGAGTGTCATCTCCTTTGATTTTTGGAATATTCACCAAATATCAGTTTAATTTCTATGTTAATGAAATATCATATAACATTTGATTTCATTAGGTTGCATAATTTTTGTGAAATTTCCTTTACTTACACTTGAGTGGTCCTTTCATTGCATAATTTTAGTGAATGATGGTATTGTTGTTCATAAGTAGTCTTGCTATATTGTTCTTTCAGTAATTTGGAATCATCTTGTGTTAGTTTTGAAGAATTATTTGGCATATGTTACATTTGCATAATTAGAATTTTCATTTTCACAATAGGAAAGGAAATTGTGCATAGATTACATTGCATGGCTTGGAATCATATAGGGTTTTGAATTTGAATTGGAGTAGCTTCATTGGAAGATCTATTTAGGAAATATTTGTTTCTTGCATCGTTGGTTATTGCATTATTCTATGTCTCTTCCCTCTCATAGATAGATCTTCATTGAATAGTGAAAGAGTTCTTGTTATCATACTAGTTTCATCATAGGGAATTCAAGTAACTTGCATAGTGAGCCTTGAAACTAAAACATAATTGAAGATAAACTCTAAAATTCACTCAATAAATATAAGGATAATTTGTAACATTAATGCCACACATAGAGATCTAGGCTAGAGACATGTTTCAACATCTTAAAATGTAGGAGTTGTCATTCTATGTTGACATTACATTCTGGGGGTAGTTAGTATTCCAAGTATGTAAGTATATCATATCGTTCTCCATGTACCCTTGGGTATATCGGATTGTGTTCCATGTATGAAAAGTATATTGAAATACTTTCTATCGTATAAGACGCATTAGACAACACTACCACCGACTGCGCTTCAATGTACCTATGGGTATGTTGTGGAAGTCCCCTATAGATTTCTATCATGCTATAGGTAACCAAGTCGGTCGCCTTTTTTACTATGATACTCGGAACATAGCATTTAGGGAGATTTCATGTACATACTAGAAACAATCATCAGGGGAATTTTGAGGTCTAAAATGGACCTCCCAAGAAAAATGTACAACCAAAATAAACTTTCTAAGAACCAATAACATTCAAGATGATGATTGCAACCATGGGGGATGATTCACCATTTTTGGAGTAAAAAGGTAAAAAGGTTAAAAAATAATAAAATAATAAAACTACTTATTCAACTCATATTTTCAACTTATCTCCATAAGGCTTTAGTCAAATTTGAGCTGGGCTATTATTTGGATGAAAAAATTAATTCCTCATCCAAGGCGTACCCATGTTGCATACTTGTGATGGACCCTGTTACACGAAAAATGATAAATACATGAAAAAAATGATTGCAATCACGTTTTTCATGTATTTATCATTTTCGTGTAACAAGGTCCATCAAAAGTATGCAACATGGGTACTCCTTGGATGAGGAATCAAATTTTTCATCCAATGAGTGTTTCCACTTGTAATTTGAGAAAACCCATAGGGAGATAAGTTCAAAATACGAGTTGAAAAAATAGTTTTTTTCTTTTTTCCCTATAAAATTTGATGATGTAATCTAATCTTATTTTATTATTTCCACTATTATTTTATAATTTCCTTAGGAGGCCCATTTTAGACCTCAAAAATCCCTTAATGACATTCCAGTTCACAGTGACTTCATAAACCCTTTTGCCTATTTACTCCTTTTTCTTTTTTTTTGTCTTTAATTTCTTAGATCAATTAATTGACTATGGAACAACATCCTCACCATGGAACAACTCCTTAGTATATCTTAGATTTAGACTAATGGAAACCATTCCTGAGTCCACCAGTGTAGGAAACATCTTTGACAAGAATCTTGGTGCGTTTTTCTTCTTTTGGAAGTATTTGTGCTCCTTATATGGAAATGTTGCCCCTTCCTGGATTTACCATTGGTTTACCAATGTAGTTATTTTTGACCTCCCTAGTTCTAAATGTCCAAAAATATTTATCAACCAAGTAGCCCTCCACCTAAACAACATCAACCTCAAGTTGATCCTAAAGTTGACCCTTTTCCATCTTCGCCTATTGTTTCTTCATCCCTTTCTTCGTCCTCACCTAGTGAAAATTCATGATTCTAGTAACAAGGAAGCTAACTAGAAGAACGAAAGGATGATGAAGAAGAAAAATAAGCAGGGGGGAACCTGGAAATCATTGCTATAAATGAAACTAATGTTGAGAAACCTTCCAACGAGCCTTATAAAGTGAATTTCCCTTGCATTCTTTGTAAGGTTTATCACCTTCTTAGAGATTGCACTAGTATTCCTCTGGTATTAGAAGTGTGGTCCATAGGCTCAAATCAACCCTGGTCATCAACCTTTGGAGATCTTGTTGGTGATAAACCATAAACTAGTGATAGTAAGATCCATAAGAAAAAGGGTAAAGTTAATTTTGCCTGTAACTTGTGTGAATAGAATCATCCAATTCACCTTTTCCCTTGTTTGGATGAAGCCTCCAAAGTATTGGGAACCCTTACTTCTTCTCAAAATATTGTTCCAGTTGGTTACCGAAATATTTCCCCCAATCCTCCACTAGTTGATGAAGTGATTGATCCCAATCCATATTTGGTTAATCCTATTCTCTCTGAATGTGAATCCCATGAGTCTATTCCAAACCAGCGATCGGTTGAGGAAGTGGTTGACCTAGTTCCACCTTTATTCAATTATACTTTTCTCATAGAGAGTATGAATCATACCACTCAGGTTCTTGTTGTTTCTTTTGATTCTATCGAACAAGGGGAAATTTTTCATGTTGTCACATAATCCCCTCCAAGTAATCAACTTATTATTTGTTGGAATCAATTGAAAAAACCTTATCTCTTTTCTTATATTCCCTTCCAAATCATGGTGAAGGCTTGTGATAAACCATCCATTACATTGTTATAGATGAGGGAGAATTTTTTTAGCATTATATCCTTGATTGCTTGGAAAGATTTAGGTTCTCCTCATCTTTTGTCTCTAAATCTGTTAGTGTTTAACAGAAGAACCACTCAACCTTTAGGGATCATTCCTAAGTTGCATGTTACTTTGGAAGAAAAAAAATGTATGTATTGATGTTATAGCAGTCATGATCCCCTTGGATTTAAATTTTCTCTTGGGGAGAGACTATTTTTATGCTATGAATGTTGTTCCCACACTCTTTTGAGTGATGTGTTTCTCACATGATGGAAAAATGGTGACTATCGACTAACTTTCATTCATTGGTCCTGATTAGATTCACAATCATCTAACTTCATTAAACATTCCTAATGTGCAAGTGGTATCTCCCCTACCATACGTTAATTGCATGGAAACCTATCTCATGCATTTACCTATTGGTGAAGATGAGAATTTCACTATTATCTCAACTTCTTTTGACCTAGATCCAATAGGTGAAATGGTGAATCATTTACAGGAGGAATTGGATCGTGGTCTTTCCATTAGATCTCTTGATTGCTTTCAAAGAATTTTTATTTTGTCCGATGAGAACCTCTTGGAAGCCATTGCCTTTTGGAGGCCATTATTTGATATGTGAGTAGAGTTCTTTGCCTTGTTTCAAGCTCGTTAAAAGAGAAACAAGTTCCTATGAGCATAGTTATTTTACTATGTCAAGCTTGTTAAAAAATGAAATAGATCCCCCTCCAAGTCGAGTTTTTCACTTGATCTCGTAAATGAACATTCCTTCCATCTTCCTATTAGTAACTAGTAGTCTACTTAGGTGAATGAAATGAAGCTTGGGGGGAATGAGATGAGCCTTGGATTTCCCATTCCAGGATCACCATCTTCTTGGATGATTATTCACTTTCACTTGGTTGTTTTACCCTTTTCTGAGGAACCAATACAATGAGTGGTCTCATTACGCGACCTCTTAAAATCTACATGTTTTGAGCAGTTACATCATGACCGTAATGAGTTGCTACCATTTATACAAGTTTTTCCTCTAGGTGGAGTCCTCTTTTAGCTCTTTTTCAAGTCCCTAAATATGAAAAGATTGTCGAGTAGTTGTATTTTTGAACTCATTAAAGTAAATGAAAAGAAATATACTTAGTATAAGTTTAACCCTTTTTAGACACGGTTAGACTACTTAAAAAAAAAAGAATACTTTATTTGAACATGGCTAAAAGATTCTCCTGAGTATCGTTTTCTACCTTTTTGGACTCAAGAGACTAAATTTATGAAAAGCAACCTTTGGCGTTTTCTTTTTCGCTTCTTTTTCAAACTCTCTAAACATAAAAAAGAAGTCAAGTTACACCTTCGCTGGAATTGTAAAATCATCAAACAACATTGAAATTGTCAAATATGAGGGGCTGAACCACTCCTTCTCAGGGTTTTTTTAAAATAATAATAAGTATTCATTCGAAGGGTGAACTTATAGATCAAGCATATGTTATCCTCCTCAAGCTTGTCAAAAATAAAGTTACTAACAAAAAATGGTTGCGAAATTTGGGAAAATAGGGTACTTAACCTATTAATGGTAGCGAGTCACTCTAGAAAATGACACTCTTTCACTTCATATCTATGATCATTGGGTTAGGAAATCTACTTTCCTCTTTGGTTAATCACACCATATCAAAAATCTCTACATTCAGTTTTTCTTCAATGCTATCAACTCCATAACATGTTGCTGATATGTTCAAGATAAGTCCTTTAGTTGAAATTTGCTACAATACTCGTAAAGCCTTCATTCATGTATATTGTTCATGAACCAACTCTTCATCAACACCATTATGTATCAAGTCTTAATAACCGTTTTGTGTTTTTGATGGGGGATACATCAAGGCCCTCCTACAACGGGTTGCTTCCTGTCAACATCAACTCATTATCCAAGAAGTTGACTCATAAAATCCCTTTGGTGCCTTGGAGCTTGCATACCTCAATGGAAAGTTTCCTCACTTTCAACAATAGTTCCTCATCATTGGCTTTCAACCAAAACATTTTGTGTGTTGTTTGCAATCAACTCATCTATTCACACCACATAGATTCTACGAGAGTACCTTGAGAGCCATTAACATCATCAGTGGTTTCTCTCACATCTGTTAACAACTTACATCATTGGCTAGTAATAGATGTTGTCTACCATATTCAAATTCAGTCCATTTATTTACATGGTTATACTTGTACTATCAAGTGATGAGATAGAAGACCCCAAATCTAGTTCCATCTATCCAAGATACAATTTCAGGATTCATACAAGATTACAAAGTATGATGGCCACGATCCTTCAGATAGTCATCCAAGCATGGGTTAATGTTATGTCATCAATGGATGAGACTTATTTATCATTTTACATCTAATAATAGCTTATATGTTGAGCATGGGTATGCCTCCCCCAACAATGATATCATGATGATAATATATATTGTAAAAAACCATAATCTCAACCAATTTGTTCTTGATCTAGACTTATCACAAGGTAAAACACTTCAATCCTCAGTAGTTTCTTATGACCCTATACTTTATGGGGAAATCTGTTACAGGCCATTTTGTCACATTGGCCCAAAAGGCCTGAAAACTATATGAATCAACATCCTTGAACACTTTGTCATAATCCCTCTGCAAATCCATAAGAATAAATTCTCTAAAAGTTATGAGTTTCTGGGTCTATCTACTCAGAAACCATGATTTTAGGCCTAACACACTCTGTATGCTTGTCCACCAACTTTGGGTGCAAGTTACATACCTGAGCACCAACGCTAATCAGTGTAGTTTGTTCCATTTTGCAGTTGCCCTGATTCTAGAATTTGGAGAAAATAAAAAAATATTTTCAAATCTTCTCCTTCCTAAAGCTTCTTAGGTAGTTTTAACTATTTACCATGGTTAGAGATCTTGAATTCCTATATGATCCTACTCTAGTGGTATTATCTCTTATACCTAGATATTATCCTCCCTCATAAGTGGATCTTAATACTAGAATGGTAAATCATAAACTACCATGTTTACCCTAAAAATATTTAGCCTCCCACTGAGTCTGGGTTGGCTTTTGGAGATTATTAGGTTGATTTTTCTAGTTCCATCATGTTGCTATTTTGATCTTAAGGAATCATCATCCATTTGCATTAGGGTTGAGTGTGAAGGCTTTATTTGTGGCAAGGAAGGACAAGAAATTTGGGGAGACATCTACAAAGTCATATTCTATATATCATTGTTACTCTCTCCTTTATTTATTAATACATAAAGAACTATGTTTTCCTATACTTGTGTGATTTTGATGCTTATGTATTTCAATGCCATGTTGACTCACTGAATAGAGATGTTGAATTATGCTATGTGGATAAATTAGTTCCTTTGATTGTTTTAGTCATTATTTATAGCGTGTGGAGCTAGGATTGGAGCTTACAAGTGAAGAGAAGAGGAGGACTAGTTATGGATTGCAGGTAGGTCTCTTTTCCATAGTCTAATCTCTCTAAGGAAAACACACTAATCTTTTCCCCCTCTGTTGTTCTAGATCAGAACACTAGATATAGGGAGTTCATTTTTGTCTGTAGAAGTGAATTTTCCATATAACACCACAATCAATCATAATCAAATGTTGTTAATCATAGTCGACCATAAACTACCATAGTCAAATATAGTTAACCATAATTTGACTTAAGTCAATCATAGTCATCCATGGTCAACCAAATTCACCATAATAATTTTAAACAACCATTATCACCCATAGTCAAATATGGTTAAACAAAATCAAACATTAATAATGTAGTCAACCATAATTAACCATGAAAAACAATACTTTAATGTGGCTAAACATAATTATTCATAACAAATCATAAATATTTTAATACTAATTATATGAATATTTTATTCTACGAATGTAGTAACTATCCTCACTTATGTTGAATGCTAATTAACACAATCACATAATTCAAAATGGTTTATATACACCAACAACACATATACATATACTACCTAAATGTGCTATAAATATGTGAATGTAAATTAAGACATATTTTTATGACAATTTCCTAATATGTGTATGTATTCCTCATGGCACAAAGAGATTAGTTAAATGGAGATGTTAATGAAGCTAATTACACAAATATAGTCCCTGATAGGTGTTCTAACTGTCTTGCAAAAAGCCCTTCCTCCCATGTTGCTCCAATTGTTCAAGCAATGGTTGTTCAAATTTCATGATAGGTACTTCAACTCCTATTACTATTTCAATATTCCACAATACATGTTCAATGGGAAAGCTAGAAATCGTGTCAATTTGGTGTATTCGAATGTGAGGTATTATTTAGAAACCCTTGATGCAAATTCCTACACCCTGAGATGGAATACATTTATTGCCAAAGATTATAACACCATGGTTTTTCATTTTTGATTAGATGGGGTAATCGAGAACTCCTTTCAAGAAGCCAAAGAGTGGTGGTCTCATGAAGTTGAAGTTGGGCAGGGAAATTTGAAGATGCAGAAGAATTGTTTCATCCTTAGAATAGAGAAGGCAAGCAAGAGCTTACTGTTGTCTTATTTTGATCACATTAGGGATGTTGCAGTTCAATTCAATAGATTAAAAAATGTAGAACACTATATACCAATAAAGGTTGAGATCTCTGTTCCCATGGGTGGAGCATCAATGCTTGATTCAAACATCCCTCCACTTTTGATTCTCTTTCCCTATACCCCATGACCAAGAAAAATATTATAAGGTATTTGGATCAATTCAAGAAATTACATGATTTTTACAGAAGGGTTAGGCATTCTCGGAAGTGCAAGTACTCTCTTTATGGTCCCCCTAGTATTGGGAAAACTAATCTTGTCACCACTATTGCTAATTACATGAAGTAAGTTGTATTTGACCTAGACCTAAAGGTGGTTTCCTGTAACTTTGATCCAGCTAATATTCCATAATTTTCCATGTATTTCCAAAAGAAAATCATCCAAATTTGAATATTTAAAAAAAATTGTGCAACATTTTATAGGGACTAGTAATATTCGCTAAGATATCTAAATAAATTTCCATCTTTCAAAATTTTTCTAGTTTCAAAATTTATATTTAGTAACCAATGGTAAAGAAGAAATCCACAATGGAATCACTCTCTTAGATATACTTAACTTCACAGGAAATTGTGGTCTTGTTGCGGAGAAGAAAGAATTATAATTTTTACTACTAATTATAAGGAGAGGTTTGACCTTGGATAGTTGATATATGGTAGGATGGACATGCATATACTAATCTCATATTGTACTTTCCATGTATTCAAATATCTTATTTCCAACTACTTGAAGTGTAACATCCCACCTTAAAAACCCTGAGAAAATGTAACTTTCTTATTCCATGATAACAAACACACACACACACATTTACCCAAGAGGTCTCGTAGACCTATATTCAAATTTCTTGTGTCCAAGCAAAGATTTTATTTTTAATTTATCTACATTGTTCATTATATTTATACTTGAAACAAGTCAACAAGATTATTCCATTCCCACTTTAATTTTCTCAACTTACCTCAATAGGTCACCTTGACCTTCAAGTTATTCTTAGCCCATTGTATCTACTGTATAACTACAATGTAGTTATGAAAATTTTCTTATTATATTTTTTACTTTAATATATATACATGTTTATAGTATATATATCATTAACTACATGTAACCCATATGTAATTATCATTGGAAAAATTGTTGGCTTAGCCTTTAAATACTAAGTAAATTTCTTATTATTAATATTATATCATGACGGTCCACATATCTCGCAACCCCAATCATATTTTATTATATATAAAGAGTTATTTGAACTCTAAAGGATTTCACTTCCATTTTATACATCCTTCCAACACTAACCCCATAGGTCACAAAAAATACATAGACTACAATATTTTTTCTTTTGGGGGGCATAAGTATGATATCAACATATTGCACATCACATGATATATCTTATATATATATATTATATATATTTACATTGTCTAATGTTTTCCTGCAACACATTTGGAACCTGGGCTTTCTAATACTCAAAGTCTCTAGACTTTGTAATTGTATTGCATTGTGGTATTTTATTGTGGCATTAATTTATGTATTATTTTATTGTTTACCATGCTGATGATGTATCCAAATATAGACAATACAGAATGATGAATCCCTTGATTAACATTTATGCACATCTAGGGTTAGTTTTCATGTAACTACCCTCAGTCTCACCACCTCTCTAGCCTCATTTTCTCCCTCGCTCGATTGGTCCAAGATCCACAACACTGTCTTTAACACCCTCTTATTTTATTTTTTATTTTTTTTAGCTTCAGTATCTATCTCTTTGCATTTATTTGAGATGGCCAGGCTCCTAAAAACCTTAATTGGATATTTTGGCTGCAGTCACACAAGTAAACATTCTCTAGGTATGCTTTTTTACCTTATTTTGTTTGTAAATTGCATGTCCTCTGATTGATGTCATTTTATTTATTTATTTTTAGAAATGTTGTTTCTCGTATTCATAATTATTGTGCTTGTGATTTATTTCTAAAATATTTTGTTCTCAAGTATTCTCCTCTTATCCAACCATTCTATGCAACAATATTCTGAGGCATAGCCTCTCTAGTCTCCAGGCCATGAATGTGCCGATTCACACATGAAAACACTAGGTATCAACCTCCTCTGTTGACCCTATATTGTTTCTACTCCTGTCTTCCAAACTTGTTAACATTTCTTACAAATATTCATTTTTCACTAACTATTTAGGAGCGTAAGAGTGATAACCCATATCCGCTACAAGGACTTTTCACTTCTTATCTTTTGTAAAAAATTGTGTTAGGGTTTGGGTCAATATCTTTCCAATTTGTTAATCTTTCGAAGGTTTTGACATTGTCCTGACCAATGCAGGGTTTCTCCTTCTCTAGGGTTTGGATGCGCTACTTGGTTAATGTTATCTCTTCATGGGTTGCTTCTTTTGACTAGCGAGTACTTAGGTTCTAATATTTGTTTCCTTTGGTTCCAGGGTTCTTCGACAGTGAGGCCAAGACCCCTTAAATTTATTTGCGACTACATGGCTTGCAGTCAAAAAGGACCTTTAAAAGTAGTTTGTTTTTCAATTGTACTCTCAATGCGTTTTAAAAATATATTATGCATATATGTATACTTATTCCAACTCTATTTAAGGTTGCGGCCAAATGACCCTAGTGTTTTGTATTATAAAATTACTCTATAACAAAGTTTTGTTTAGTCATTTTGAATGTACTCTCTCTTTCTCTCTCTTTCAACTGAAGTTACATGAAATACATATTATATTTTTAAAAGAATAATGGTTGGTCTCATCTTAGCCCACTTTTGGTTTCAAATTCATCTATGTTTAAATTTTGTGCATACGTTTTTTCAACTAAAGATACTAGGTTATTCCTTTTTAAGCTCCTCTATTATTTGACATGCATTATTGTATTGTGATTCGAGGGATACCCTCCTACAAACATTGTATGTATACAACATGCATTTAAGGTTTATGTTTAAATATAGATCAAATTTATATCCAAATTCTTCTACTCTAGTTCCTTATAATGTAAAATTGAATGGTTTTCATTTTTTGTTCAAAACCATAGTTGTTCTTTACAGTTTTCTTACCAATACAAATTATGGGCTTTGCACTATAATAAAAATGGAGTATAAAATAATTATTTCCTCTGTAAAAATTCTTGTACTTTTTTTAGTCTTTATTTGGTATTTACCTATCTCGCCCATATATTTTTATTTATACAATAAGATGCAACATTTATACATATGTATTTACATGTTACCCTATTTTACTACATTTAGTCTAGAAACCTTGTGGGACATGTCATGGGACCTTCCAGGTTATTTCTAAGAAGAATTTAATTAAATTCTAGGACTGTTTCCAATAGGAAGGTGGAAATTACACCTATATATCGGTTCTCAAAGGTAACTAACCTAGTCTCAAATTTTAACATAGTTTACTATGTATAGTTTAATTCCCTTTCACACAGATTCTCCTTAATTCCCACTCTCATAGTTTCAATATAGACCCAAAACTAAACCTGTAGAATTAGTTTGTAGATCATATCATATTGAAATTATGCTTACTTGCATCCACTTCTACTAAGTTATCTAATACACACTTTTACCTTGTCCACTATGGCAGGCTTCTGACTTGGGGCTACCTCAATACCTATTACAGCCTATATGCATTCTTAACCTATATATTTTTTTTCCCAGTAATACACAAATACATAATAGGTTATTTATCCAAAATATTCTTTCTTTTTCCTTAAAAAGAACCTAAACTAATCAAGATACTTATCTAAACTCTTTCATGGAATATGCAAAGGGCTCTCACAATCCTCCCAACTGTATGTTGGCATCCACAATTAGCTATCTTTGAGCTCCACCCATTTCTGTCAATGAAATAGTTCCAAGAATATAAAAAAATTCTTTCTCTTGAACCCTTAAGAAACATCCTTCTTATTACCTTCAAGTTCTGATAAGTGTTTCTCTCCCACTAGTTTTATTTGGGAATTATTATCTTTCTCTCCCACAATATTCCCCACAAAAAACTAGTTTCATGGCATTTATCTCCAGCCATGTTTTATTTTCCTTGTGTGTACTTTTTTTCCCTATATCCATCGAGATCCTTGACAAAAGGAGAAAAAGTTATCTTTAGTTTCTATCCCCTTCTTGGGCATAACCATTTCCAAATATTTCCCTAAGAGTTAGGAGTTAGGTTCCACCTCATAACCCTTAACACATTCTCAAGAACATTAACAACACAATAATTCTTTTTTTCATTTAACAACAAAATACAATATTTATGTTAGTGATTTTTTTTGTAGATTTAAACTTTTTAGTTTAAAATTAAATAATAAAATTCATGGCTAATTATGCAAGTCTGTTACATAAACATTGAACATCATATGATTTTTAGCAAAGTGGAAGAGATCATGTAGGGAGAATGTGGAGCCCGAATAACTCTTGTAGAAATATCTGAGATCTTGATGAGTTTCACTGACAACCATGGCCAAGCATTAAACAAAATTATTTTTGTGCTCAATAACATAAAAAAGTGACCTTATGTCTCTTCGTTATGGACATCTAAATGAGATTTTCAAACTAGATTTGCAGCCAGAGTTTTTATGAAAATTGTGTTTTTGTGTTCATTTTATTTTTGTTCCATATCATGAAACACATTTATTATGAACACATTATGCAAAGCACTAAACTCTAAAATAGTTTCCATTAGCCTAGATGGCATTATTTTCGTTCTAGATTTTGGGCTTTTCCTATGTAGTGAAGTGAAAGAAACAATATTTGTGGAATTAATTTTCAGTAGGAGAACATGGTGTTCTTTGTCTTCCACTGTTTGGGCTCTACTATATAGTGAAGTGAAAAAATAAGTATGAGTACTTGTGGATAGTATTTTTTATTTAAATTTACTTTCAATAAGTGCATAAATTATTGTCAGGCCAGGAGAAACACCACAAATCTGATTGATTTTCATTAAGGGAGAATATGAATATATACAAGGAGAGGGAGACTATTGGGTTTCATCTCCCAATGTCTCTTGTTTTCCCAACTCCTCTTATTTATCTATTTACAATATTTACATAGGATTCCTAATCCTAAAGATTAGGTGTTCAACATTCCTCCCCTTAGTCTGAAGGAATGTTGATGAGTCCAAGCATCATTCTAAATCTTTTAAACTTTTCTCTTTCAAGAACTTTAGTGAAGATGTCTGTAATCTTCTCATTTGTGGAACAATGTCATAGGTGAATTATTTTTGCTTCAACATCATGTCGAATAATATGGTGTTTTTTATTGATACACTTCATTCGATCATGGAACTTTGGGTTCTTGGCCAACTGTATTGGAGAATTGTTTTCAATCAAAAGAGGAGTTGAATGTACTTGTTTATCCTACAAATTTTCCATTAATTTTCCCGAGCCACATAATTTTCTTTATTACTTCAGTTGTTGCCACATATTCTACCTCAGTTGTGGAATCTATTAGAACTAATAGTTTGTGTGAGCTCCAGGAGACAACTCCTGATCCAAGACTCATAACATAACATGAAGTAGATAAACTAGTTTCTTTATCTCCATCAAAGTTTGAATCAGAGTATCCAATCAAGATGAGGTCACCCACCTATGTATATTTGAGTCCAAAGTATTGAGTTCCCTTCAAGTACTTTAGAAATATTTTTGCAGTATATTAATGACCCTGACAATGCTTTTACATTAACATAGAGAGGATTCCAATAGAAAATGAAATGTCTAGTCTGGTATTAGTCATGTAGTTGAGACTTCCTATGAGATGTCTATACTTTTTTGCATACTCAAAATATTTTCCTCCAGTGGATGTGAGCTTTATGTTCTATTCCATTGGAGTAGTCAAAGGATTGCACCCAGCCATGAAAAACCTCTTCAACGGATATCCAATGTATTTCTTCTAATAGAGGAATATAAATTTTGGATGTTGAGTTACTTCAATACCAAGATAGTAGTGAACATAGCCCAGATTTGTCATTAGAAAAACTTTCCTCAGTTCCTTCTTTATGGATTCAAAGTATATATCATTGTTCCCTATCATCAAAATATCATATACATACACCACAAGATATACAATTATTTTTCCAACTTTCTTGAAAAACAAAGTTGCACCATTAAGATCATAATGTTTGAAATTGAGTTTCAAAATATGCTCAGTTAAATTATTGTATGAGGCTCACGGTGCTTGCTTAAGGCCATACAAGAATTTTACAAGTTTGCATACTTTGTGTTCCTAACCCTTCACAAAAAATCCTTCTAGTTGGGACATAAAAACATTATCTTTCAGATATCCTTTCAGGAATTTTTACATCCATTTGATGGACTTTTCAACCATTCTGAGCTTCCAAGGAAACTACTATCTAGATGGTAGCCCATTTTGTTGTGGGGGTAAAATTATCCTCATAGTTGACCCCTTTCTTATGTGAAAAACATTTTTCCACAAGCCTGGATTTGTGCTTTTCAAGTGAACCATCTACTTTATACTTGTTCTTGAAGACCCACTTGCAACCTACTAGTTTGGTTCCTAATGGAGGATCAACCAGCGTTTGGGTGACATTCTTTATCAAAACATCATATTCTTTCTGTGTCACTTCTTTCCATTCATCATAAGAAGAAAATTATTTGAGTGAAGTTGGTTTGAAATATGTAGACAAATTTAGTTCACAATCATAAGAAACATCCATATCAATAGGTGAACCAGAATCATCTACATCTCTTCCATTTTGCCTAGTTGAGCTTATTGTTCCTGTCTTTCCAACCTCACTTGGATGAACATTTTCAATTGTCTTTGTCAACCATTTTGGAGGACCTTTATAATATGGCCTAGGCTACTTAGTTGACTAAGATGAGGATGAATCAAGATTTAGTCTCCCAATTCTGTCAATCACATCACTCAAAGTGTCATCAGTGGCTGAAGCTTCATGCGGGGAAGAGAGTGGTTCAGAAAAAGATTACATAGATTGATCTAGTATAGGAATTCTCTCTTCAATATGTGGAATCTCATTATCAAACGATTTGAAAGAATTTGCATGTATGAATATTTCTAAGAGATCAATTTTCTGCTCAACAACATTGCCAGTCTTGGAAGATTCAAGAAAAATCACATCTCTAGATATTATAAACTTCTTATTCACTTCATCATAAAGAAAATATGCTTTGGAAGTATTTGAGTACCCAAAGAAGATACATTTGTGACTCCTTTCACTAAGTTTGTTTCTCTATTCGTTATGTATCAAGGCATTAAAGTTGGAACCAAAAACCCTAAGATGCCTCACCGAAGGAATGTTACCATATCACATTTCATAGGGATTCTTGTTTTTGTTAGAATTAGATGGACACCTTTTCTTTGTATACACAACACATAGAATTGCATCGGCCCAAAAATTTAGTTGAATATTCTTAAAAAACATCATCGAATATACTATATTTTAGATCGTCTTGTTCATTCTTTCAGCTACTCCATTATGTTTAGGATTATAAGGCACTATGTTTGATGTTTGATACCATGTTGGAAAAGATAATTTTCAAATCCATTTGATGTATATTATTTTCCATTATCAATATAAATAGATCCAATATGAGATTTTGCATCATTTTCAGTCCATTCATGAAATTTCTTGAATGTTTCAAAAGCTTCAAATTTGTTGTTCAATAAATAAACCCAACACATTCTAGTGTAGTCATCAATAAATGTCATCATATAATTATCACCATTTGCAGAAGGAACAGGCATTGGATCACATACATCAAAATGAATTATTTCAAGTTATCTATGTTCTTTGGAATTCGAATCATGAAAAGACTGTTTGTTGTGCTTTCCTAAGATACAATCATCACATTGCTTAAGTTTCCTAAGAATTGTAGGCAAAATAGTAACACCATTTTTCTTCAGCAAATGGAAGTTTTCATAGTTCAAGTGTCCAAATCTAGCATGCTATACAAGAATTTATGGAAATGTACATTCATAATAATTAGAACTATATGAAAGGTTTTGTGCATGAGCAAAGGTCCCTTGCAGCTTTAGAAGTCTTTATTCTTCTATCCCAGTCATGACAAGTGAGCGATCTTATGCTTTGTTGACCTCAACCTTGCCATCAAATATGTGAATGGAGTGTCCTTGCTAGAGGATGTGGACCATAGGCATAAAGTTTTTCCTCAAATCTGATATTTATAGAACATCATGTAGAAGAAAGTCTGGAAGATCAGGCAGTTTGAGCCTGATGGTGCTAAGCCCTAATAGCTTGAGTTTTTACTTATCTACAAAGTATACTACTCCATCAACATTATCAGTGAATTATTTAAAGAAATATATTCTAAAATTAATGTGGCAAGTTTCCCCTGAATCAAGCAACCAATCATCTTTCCATGAAGCAAGTTAATCATTGAATAAGTCTTTAGTTACTCCAGTGTTGCAATGTGCCACAACATAATGAGCAGACTCAAGTGCTCTACCCTTCTAATTTTTAGGCATTTTACCTTTTCCTTCATTTTTTTCCTGGTCAATTATGTCCCAAGGAAGATCACATGTGGAATCATCATGTACATCTCTGTTGCACCGTAACAATTTGGAGATCAAACATTTCTCCTTGGAAATTTCTACACCCCCTACCTTCCTTCCTCTTCCTCTTCAACCACCTCTTCCTATAAAAGAATCTTGTGCATGATTCTTCTATTTATTTGCAATGTACACAACTTATTTAGAAGATTGAGGAGTTTTCTTCTTCCCAAAAGCCTTATCTCTTTCAACAAACTTCTTCTCAAGGGAGTCAAAAGTAATCTTCTTAATGTTTCCACTTGCTTGCAATGACTCAAGATAATGTGAATAGGTGGGATATAGTGTCTTTACATAATCTAGGAGAGGAATATCTATTTCTACACCACTAGATTTTATGTCATGCATAATGGATCTTACTTCTTATGCGAAGGAAAGAGGGTCATCATTTTTCAACCCAAAACCAAACAACTTGATCATCAATTGAACAACACCAATTTTAGAGTGTGAGAAATAACATTCCTTCAACTTCTTTAAGGCTTCAAAAGCATTTGAAAATGGAGAAATATGGTGATTGACCTCTTCATTTACCGATGTTTCAATCAAGGCATAAGCTTTGTTGTTATTGTTTTCCCAGATGGCAATCTCCTTATCTGAAGTGGGATTTTTAGGTAGATTGTCTCCTTCTCCTTCACAAATTCCTTTCAAAAGCTCATTGAAATTGAAAGTGTGTCTTTATATTCTCTAACCACTCATGATGCTCCTCTTTTCCAGAAAGAGCTACTCCGACAATGGAGATTAGTGAATGCATCATATAAAAGGCCTAGATTTCCAAAGTGGTTGCAACCTTATAACTTGTTAAATATATAAATATGGAAAAACTTCACTTTACACTATGTCAAAATATTAATCTATATCACCACTCATATATGACATATGACATATATCATGTCCACCACTCATATTATGAGAATTACACCCACTCTCATATTAAATACCCGACTTCAACATATAAAAGGATTTTGAATTCATAAAATATATTAACCATATCCAAGCTTTAACATAACCAAGGGATATAACTTAAATGGCTCTTCACACTAATTCAATATCAATGCAAATATTTCATATATATCTCATAACATATGGATCCACCATTTATAATACCATGTTCAACATACATATGCATTTGCCATACCATGTTTGTATACATCGAATACCATATTGACCTTTTAAAAATATTTAATGCACAATATATATACAATATCTCTGGCTATAATATATATCAAATATCATACAAAATACCTACTGTTAGCACTCTGTATTTTTCCTAGGCTAAAAAGGAAACTACAAAGGTAACTAGAAACCATTTTTAAAGATGGGATCTAGCCCTTCTAGCTTCAGAGAGCACTATCTCTGTATGATTTTTTATCTTAGTGTTTAGATTTTAGGCTAGATATGAAAGGATAAGATAGTATTTTTTAAGTTTTGGTTGTAATATGGAAGAGAAGTCCATTGGGCATGGAGTCATAATCTCTTGAGTGATCAATTAAAATAAACAAAGGAGCAGAAAACAGGACGAGGTAGGAAAACTTTTGGATCTCGTAGAGTTGTGATGGCGTGGATGAGATGAACAAGAATTAGAATCAATTAAATATAGAGCATACAAAGATGAATTTTATTCTTAATATTAGAGAGAAAACATTGAAATTACTTAACAAGCCATAGCAGAGTACTAAATGTAAATTCGACCCTTAATCTACTTGTAAACAATTTAATAAGGAAAAACTTCATGTGAAACTTGAAAGAAAAACATATTTACAAAGAGGGAAACATCACCATTCACTTGACACAAGAATACTCAAACCAAACTGCATTTGTATTACTGAATTGATTACTTCAAAAAATATTTTTGACTACTTACAATCATAGAAAAATATTTTCTTCTTGCATAATCCAACCCTTACTAAGTATTTTCACAAAATATTTATAGAGTTGGTCTCGAATTGATTCAAACTTCAAATAACATTGATTACAAAATCATATCTACTAAAAACATGCAGATATTTCCAAAATAGAACTAAGTAATAGGAAATCTAGACTATTTCTGATCTTCTATTCAGACTGTTAGCCTCCTACTGCAGCAAGTTACTCATATTTCATGATTGACATTTTTACAGGCCAAATATGTCATACTTTGCATACTGCAATGCTCCATATTTGCTTAGTAGTCTCCAAGCGAAGAAGGCTACTCAGAGTTCATTTAACTGCCTTCCAAATTTTGAGAAGTTATTCCGGTGTCGCCGATTTTCAGTTAAAGGGAGGTCCAAACAGCTTAATCTTGGTCTCCCTAGGTTTAAATTTCCTATTTTAGAATATAGAGAATGAAAATCTGTCCAAACACCTTAATCTTGGCAGATTCTTAGATAGGTAGAGAATCAAAGGAGCCCAACAGCTTAATCTGGGCCCTCAGATGAAATAAGGGTAGTTTGTAGATAGGAAAGCATAAAAAAGAAAAATTGAAATGATGGGTTTGCAAGTCTAAGTGCACCCAAACCAAAAGAAGAAAAAATGTTAGGTAAATAGGCTGGGTAGGTAGCTTTGAGGTTGCAGAATCTTGATTGCTGATCAGTTCTAGGTTTTCAAGTGTCATCTTTACTTAGGACACAATCACCAGGCAGTTCTATGTGAGAAGCTCAAAACAGGCATAACTAACATCCTTTCTCCATCTCCCCCAAATCATTAACTAATTTCCCCAAAAAGAGGTCAAGATCTGCTTGATACCTCTTAAGTTTCATCATTTTCATGTCATTAGCTTGGGTGAAGATCTACTTTACTCAAAGAAATTCCATACTCTCTCTATAAGGTTCTATCCCCCCTGTTGTAGCCTAAGATCTCCCAAACTTAGCGCTTTCTTACCATCTCCATATTGACTACTGACATTATTATTTAACTCCC